>VIYQ01001132.1:0-16332 GCA_009928355.1 Chlorella sp. CH2018
ACACACACACACACACACACACACACACACACACTCGCCCCCATTCCATACCCGCCCTCCCCACCTGACTTGCCTCCTTCCCTCCCCTGGCCTCAGACTGCCCCTACATGTGGCCCTTCTGCCGCCAGCCGCTGTACGCCGGCGCCATGCCAGTCATGTTCAACGCCACCATTCTGAACGGCATGGGGCTGGTGGGCCGGCTGGAGGCGCCGCCCGTGTGGAGTCCTGACGATGAGGGCGGCGCCCTGCTGGACATTGAGGTGCGCTGGATAAGATAGACATGGTCCAACCTCTTTAGAGATAGCCCAGTTTGTGTGTTTGGTTTGCGCGTCCTCTGGGCCTGACCTGTGCCCCGTGCCCCGCTGGGCATTGAGGTGTGGCTAGGTTGGGTGCCTCAAGTTCGCTTGGCAAGTTGTACCCAAACAGCACCTGCTCTTTACATCGGCCTCCCCAGCTGTGGGCTTGGTTGGGCCACTACTGCTGCTGCCTTGATTGGCCGCACAAGGTGTGCCTGTTCTCCCTCACCTGCCGCAGTTTGAGTACTCGGGCCAGCTGTGGCCCTGGTCGGGCTACCTGGCGCTGTACATCCGTGTGAAGGAGGAGGAGCGCGAGTTTGAAGGTTCGGCCGCAGCGCATGCAAGCTGTGCACGGCCACCCCTGCAAGCTCTGCAAGGCCACCCACCAGCGCTGCTGTGCGGCAGACGGGAGCCGGCAGCATGCAGCGGCCGGCCAAGCTGTGAAGCATGGCTCATGCCCTCGTGCCTTGCCCACCGATGCCACCCCCGCAGGCAGTGCCAGCGGCCAGTTCAGCTTCACAGTTGTGTCGCCTCCCGCCAAGGGAGAGACAGCTGAGCGGCGGTCAACCGTCAAGGTGCCACTGTCTGCTGAGATCATCCGCACCCCGCCCAGGCGAGTGGCTGCGGGGCAGCTTTGGCCGCCATCGTGCTGCCAGGGCGTGAAGTTTGGCCTTGCAGCTTGCGCTTGCGCCTTGCACACCTTGCCCACTGCTGAGTGCCCGCCACTCTGCACAGCCAGTGCAACACAACGCGGGGGTCGTTTGCCGCTTGAACACATGTGCAGCGATGCAGGTGCAGCCGCGTGCTGCGGGACCGGTTGCAGCTCCCTCCGCTACCCGCCTTCCTCGCTCACTCGGTAGCTCACCTCCCTGCTTGCAATGCCTCATTGCTTGCGCAGGTCCAAGCGCGTGCTGTGGGACCAGTTCCACTCCATCCGCTACCCGCCCGCCTACTTCCCGCGCGATGACATGCAGGTGGGCTGGGAGGGAGGGCTGGGAGGGAGGAAAGGAGGAGGGGTGCGGGTGGATGGGCGTGGATCGCGGGATGGCACGATGCCCCTGTGGGCGCAGTCTCCCCAGTATTGCATAGCAGCTTGCAGGGCTTGGGCTTGAATCACTGGAAGCACATCTGAGCGGCATGCTGGCTGCGCACCGCAGGTGCGGCACGACATTCTGGACTGGCACGGCGACCACCCCCACACCAACTTTCACGACATGTACAACGCGTTGCGGTGAGGCAGCCGCCGCTGCGCCCTGCGGCTGCGCCCTGCGGCTGCAGCAGCTTGCGCACCGTGTTGCTCGAGCAGACACACGCCTGTGTGCTTCGTCCCCTGCAATGTCCGGCTGTGCCCCGCCTGACTGCTGTTTGGGCCGCATTCCCATGTTGATGGGGCGGCGGCTGTCCGCAGGTGCTGGCCTACCTACCCACTACCTGTTTGCTATGTAGTTGAATCATTCATGCCTTTTGTGCTCTCCTTTCCTTGCCCCCACAGCGACGAGGGCTACTTCCTGGAGGTGCTGGCCTCCCCCCTCACCTGCTTCAACGCCTCCAACTACGGCGCCGTCATGATTGTGGACAGCGAGGACGAGTTTTACAAGGAGGCAAGCACCTGTTGATGTCATTATGTTGCATGCCGCTGTGTGGGTTGCATTACATGTGGCACCGGTGGCACCGCCGTGTTTGTGGACCTAACCTGCCACGCCGTTGGTCCCGCAGGAAATCGCCAAGCTGGCGGCGGATGTGGAGAAGGAGGGCCTAGGTATGCTCTATTGCAAGCCGCCGCTGTGGCAGTCGGTGTTCGCCCTGCGGCTGTCGCAATGAAGGGGTTTGGCGCATGTTTGTTGTGCGGCTCCTTTGAGACATTAGGAACACAGACCAGCTCGCTGCCTCGCTGCAGCTGCTCACGCCTGCTGCCACCCCTGCACGCAGGCCTGCTGGTGTTTGCCGACTGGTACCATCTGGACACAATCCACAAGCTGCGCTTCTTCGACGACAACACGCGTTCGTGGTGGGACGCTGCCACAGGTGGGCACAGCTGGAGCTTGGCTGCAGCTCGCAGCGCCATTCGCTGGCTTGCTATCAGCCCGGTGTGAGCGCCAAGGTTCAGGGATTCATGCCGTTGCAGCTCCACCAGCCCACCAGGCCGCATGCTCCTTGTGATCATTCCACCCGTCCTCCCAAACCATTCGTACCCTGCCGACCGCAGGCGGCGCCAACGTGCCCGCCCTGAACGACCTGCTGGTGCCCTTTGGCGCCGCCTACGAGGCCGGTGCTTTGGACGCGGATGTGCACATTGAGGGCATTCAGCAGCAGTTCCGCATGGCATCGGGGGTCACCCTCAAGGCGCTGCCCGCTGGCGCGTGGGTGCACCACGCCCAGGAGAAGAAGCACAACGCAGGTGCGGAGGCTGTCGGCTTGCGGCGCTGTTGGGTAGGGGCGGGGGCCTGTTGAGCTGCCCTTGCACACCGCTGTGCCAAGGGCTGAGCATGCTCGAGCATACTCGCCGACTGCCACGAGATGGGTTTGCAGCCGCCTCGCCTTGACCTGCCACCTGCGCAACCGTGCCTGCCCACCTGCAGACCAGCCAGAGAAGAAGGGGCCCCCAGTGCTGGGCCTGTTCCAGCATGGCAGCGGGCGGGTGGGGCTCTACGGAGACTCCAACTGCCTCGACTCTAGCCACAGCCGCTCCAAGTGCTTCAAGCTGCTCACCTCCTTGCTGGCCTGGGCGGCGGGCGAGGTGCGCCGCGGTGGAGCCACGCTGGCTGCGCTGTGCTGTGCTGATGCTGTGCGGCTGCCATACAGCTGGTGTTGGCGCTGTTGAGGGCGGGCACCAGCCACATCCCCAGCCTGCTGCGCATCAGGCGGGCAAGCCGTTCCAGCAAGCTGCAATGGGTATTCTGTGCAAGCTGCCGACATCCGCCCGCAACCCCCCATGCTGCAGGATGTCCCCGCACTCACGCCGCCAGAGGCTCAGCTGTCTACGCCACACGGCAACTTTGCCAACCTGCCGGCCCGCCGCTCCAACTTCAACTTTACAGAGGTGGGCTCCCGCTGCTGCTGCTGCTGCTGCTGCTGCTGCTGCTGCTGCTGCTGGAGTGCAATGCTGTATGACGTTGCGCAGCGAGACATGAGGCACTTGCAACTCTGCCAGGCCAGCAGCAGGCCAGCCCTGCCGGCTGTTCAAGCCTGCTGCGCTTACGGGCAAGACGCTCGCCGCCTGACGCTTGCTCCGGCCGCTGCCCCCACCCGGTGCAGGTGTCCCGGGTGCTGCAGCACCCGCTCAAGTGCTACCGCAACTCTCCGCGCGAGCTGCAGGGCGCGTCCTTTGCCAAATGGGATGTGGCCATTGAGCGCCCGCCGCGGCAGGGCATGCCAACCGCAGGGCAGCAGCCGCAGCAGCAGCAGCAGCAGCAGGGCGGCGCTGGCAACGGCACGCTGGTGGGCGCCGATGCAGCCGAGCAGCAGAGGGCAGCAGAGGCGGCTGCTGCGGCTGCCGCCGCCGCTGTCAAGGCGGAGCAGGAGGCTGCAGCAGCCAAGGCCAAGGCGGAAGCCGAAGCAGAGCGGCAGCGACAGCAGCATGAGGCGGCAGAGGTGGCCGCACGCAAGGCAGAAGAGGAGCAGGCCGCCGCCGCAGCGGCCGCAGCGGTGCGGCAGCAGCAGGATCAGCAGCAGCAGCAGCAGCAGCAGCAGCAGGGGCAGAAGGGCCAGGCGGGCGGCAGCGCAGATGGCGCAGGTGCCATCATTACGGATGCCGAGGGGCGGCAGCACCCCGACATCGATGCGCTGGCGCAGGCGGGGCAGGGCGGCCCTCTGGATGTATCCAAAGAGCAGCGGCCGCTGCAGCCCGCAGACGGCGGGAAGGCTGGCGGGGAGGGCGCCGGCGCGCGCTTTGCCTCGGTGCTGCACCAGCAGGAGGCAGGGTCCCTGGCTCCAGAGGGCGGGCGCAAGCGCGGTTCTGTGCTGCGCCTGTCCCTCATACAGGGCGCGCTGCTGCTGGGCATAGCGGGCGTGGTGGTGTGGTCGCGCTCGCGCCGCCGCCGCGGCCTCAGCCTGCCGGTGCGTGTGCACTCGCGCAAGCTGCTGCTGCCGGTGTGGGGCCGTAGCAGCGAGGGTGAGGAGCGCAACCGCCACGAGTGAGTGGCGCGCAGCTGCGTCTGCGCTGCCGCCGCCGCAGGCGGGCTTCGAGTGCCCTGCCCTCTTGAGTTCCTTCTTCCACTTCTGCTTTACTCTCTTTCACAACATATTCGACTGCAAGATCTAACTTGTCCATGTAATCGCCGTTCGGCCCAAGCATGGTGCCAGCAGGGGTGTCCGCCGGGTGCCCAGCAGCCGCATCGTGCGGCAAGTGGGCTGCACAGGCCGTGTGGCCTGTCTCTGCGGCGCTCTTTGAACCCATTTGAGTGCCCAACTTTCCTCAGGAACAGCAACAGCAATGGAGGGCAGCGGCGGCAGGGGCGCCGCGTCCCGCCGGCTCACGCTGCTGTTGGTGGCCCTGGCGGCATTTTACGTTGCAAATCACGTCGGCGTGACGCGGCTGGGGCAGCAGCTCCTGCTGCAGGCACCGGGCCTGTCGTTGCGCGCGCGGGCAGCGGCACCTGAGGCGCCATCGCCCTACGTCGCCATCTGCCTGGCAGCCAAGAGTGAGTTTGAAGTCGTTGGGTTGTGCAATCGGGACTCAGCCGCCTGCGCCGCCGCCTTCGCCGCTGCCGCCCCCGCCGCCCGCAGTGCCACACGCTCGTCATGCCAGCGCCCTGCACACACGCTTGCCCGCAGATGAGTGGGCTGAGCTGCCTGAGTGGGTGGAGCACCACCTATCGGTTGGAGTAGGCAAACTGTACATCATGGACGACGGGTCGCAGGCGAGCCCAGAATGCAACTGGGGGTGGCACGCAGAACGCAACTGGTGGGGGCTCGTGAATGGTACTGCTGGTAGCTGCCGAGCGCCCTGATGCTGGATGAGCTGGCACCACTGCCTGTAGCGATGAGCTAGCACTGCTGCCTGCCGTGGTGCCCCGCCACAACACTTCCGGGCTGCTGCTCCCTCAGCCTGCTGCATGCCCCACCCCGCCTGCAGCCGCCACTGAGCACCGTGCTGGGCCCCTACATCGCCAGCGGAGCGGTGGAATACCACTGGCTTAAAGGGGTGCCGCAGCCACCAGCGCCGGTCAGTCCACTCGCCGAAGAGGCAGGGCAGCTGGGAGCGGGCGCCGCCGCTCCCATCCCTACAGAGGTGGCCGAGGCAGCCTTCGACTATGCAGGCAAGCGGCAGCGGTGCTCAACATTCGAGTTGTGCATGCGGAATGTGGGTTGGCAGCTCAGTGGGATGCGGGGCAGCCGCGCACTGGCCTTGCCTGTTGCGGTCTGCCACCGCCACCCCTGTGCGCTCCTCACGACGGCCGCCCACCCGATGACAAACCCTTGCCCTGCGCCTGCCCATCCCAACTCCATTTCAGGCGGCGAGCGCTTCCAGCTGTATGCCTATGACTGGTGCCTGCAGCACCACCGCCACCACCACACATGGATGGGTGTGCAAGGGGCGGGAGGGCGGGAGGGTAGGGCAGCAGCGAATGGGGCATACATGGTGTGCGCGGCAGCGGTACAGGGAAGGCGGCCAGCTGACGGCACCCTGGCGTGGCTGCACAGGATGCAGGGCAGCGCCCTCTGAGAGGGCAGCGCGTCTTTCGTTGCCCAGCACCGCAGCCACTGTCGAGGGACTCGCGCTCCTCTGATGGCAAAGTTGTGAACTTGCTGCTCCCTCCCCTTCTGCCATCTTTCTTTCTTCCTTTCTTTCGCAGCCTTCACCGACTCTGACGAGTACATCCTGCTGCGCCCCGACATCCCCAGCCTGCCCGCCCTGCTGGAGCGGTACGAGCAGTACGGCGGCCTCGCCCTCTTCTCCAAGACCTTTGGCTCGAGCGGCCACCTGACGCGCCCCGCGGTCGGCACGCGGCTGGGCTTCACCAAGTGCCAGCCGCCGGCAGCAAAGGTGCGCTGTGCGTTGGCGGCTATCTGGATGGGATGGGAGAGCTGCTGGGGTATGTCCAGCTACACGGCGCACTGCCATTGCCGGGCACCCCTGCAATGAGCTGCAGTTGCCTGACCACAGCAAACAGCAGCGCTCCCTCTACGCTCCGCTGCATCCAGCCAGCAACCAAACGCTGCAGGCCACTAGCCGGGCTCACACATCCACAAAGCCAACCCCGCTTCTCCACTGCGTGCTGTGCACCGCAGAGGGAGTATTACAAGACGATTGCCAACCTGCACTACGCGCTGCCCACGTTTGGCGGCTGCGCCGGCCCACACACGTTCCGCATGCGGGACGGCGCGGCCACCGTGAACAGCCGCGGCGTGGCCCTGCAGCGGGACCTGTCGGAGCATGTAGTGAAGGACGAGATCTTTCTGAACCACTACTCCACCCGCAGCGCAGCAGAGTATGCGGCAAAGGTGCAGCGGGGGGGCGGCGTGCACAAGACGGGGCGGCACAACGTGTCGCAGCTGGCATGGCACGACTCGCTGGCCACGCTCGACTGTCTGGACGCTGTGCGCTACGTGCAGCGCATGCAGGGCAGCCTGCCCTTGGGGGCCGACAGCAATGGCACCAGCGTGCGATGAGCTGGTGAGCTGCTGTGCTTGCTGGCTGTGCAATCAAACGCCTGATTGAAATGAAGGACAGACACGACTGATTGAAAAGCGCGTTCCCTGTGTGCCATGCACATATACTCCCTGAACTGACATTATCTTATTCTTCAAATGCTCTTCACGACTCTCTCGTTTCGGTTGTGACCTCACACCGCCACCTTCTGGGGTCACAGCAGCCATGAGCCGCAGAACGGCCAAGGCCGGCACCGGCCCGAACTGCGGTCCCTGCTCTGTGGGTTCAGAGAGGCGGCAGCAAGTGCTCTGGGGCCTTCTAAGTAGCACAGGACTTCCTGTTGATGCTTACCAAGACACCAAAGGTTAACTCCAGCGCAACACGCGCCAGCAGCTGGCCGTGTGCAACTGGCTGCAGAGCGGCGGCAGCGGCGGTGGCAGCCCCCTAGGCTTGCGCGACCCCCGGCTTGCAAGTCCCGATCCTCTCCCTCGATCACGCGCGCCGCTTCTCCCAGCATCCCCAGACGATCTGAGCACGTGGGAGGCCGGTGCATGCAATCATGCTTTGGGCACGCAGCAGGCGCGCGAGGTGCAGGCCTCGAGCACTGCCCGCAACCCAACCTCGAGTCAGAGCATCTCACAGCCATGCAGGTCACGGTGGCAGCCCAGGCAGCGCAGCTCGCGGCCCGGCCGGTGCGGCCTGCACGCGCCCAGCGGCGGCTGGCCCGCGTGTACGCGCAGGAGGGCAAGGCCACCCAGGCTGGTGAGTGTTTGGGGGCAGCCGGGTGCCGCGCGGGGCCCCGGGGCGGCCGCTGGGCGCCAGCAGGGTGGTAGGCTCACCCCTCTCCCTGCCCCGCCGGACCGGCCCCCCCGCCCCGCAGCCGATGTCGTGGATGAGAACATCGGCGAGTACTGCTCGCTGGACAAGGGCGGCAAGCGGCCGCAGCGGGAGCTGACGACGGGCGAGAAGGAGCAGCTGTTCCTCGAGGCCATGATGGTGCGCCGCCGCTCGCGCCGCAGTTTGCGCGCCGTTGCGCTTCTGTTTCTGTCCCTGTCGACGCCTGTTCCGCAGCGGGCAAAGTCTGGATGAATTGCAATTGCTGCAGACAGCTGGATGCAGCTGGTGCCAAACCAAACGCTGAGGGGTACCGCCGCCTCCGCCGCCGCAGCCGCAGCAGCCGTATCGGTTGCCTGCTGCCTGCTCCAACCTCGCTGCTTCGCGCTCCGCTGCAGTCCTACTACTACGACGGCAAGCCCATGCTGAGCGATGAGGAGTTTGAGAACCTGAAGCAGGAGCTGCAGTGGGAGGGCAGCAAGGTGGTGGTGCTCAGGTGCGCGCCGCTGTGCTACGTGGCGGCGGCAGAGGGAGGCTTGCTTGGCAGCAGCAGCCACTCATGCAGGGCATGTGCACTCATCACGAACCAGAAACGATGGCTCAGCTCTTGCATTACAGCCAGGCGTTGGGCAGCGGCACGGCCTCCTGTGCGCAGCAGGGGGGCCAGGCGTCGTTTGTGTTTTGTCCCATCAGCCGCACCAGCCAACCTGCATGCTCGCCTGTTCTGCTGTGCAGCAAGGAGGAGAAGATGCTGCTGGAGGCGCGCATGGCGTTTAAGCAGGTGCGCAGGGCGATGCACGGACCTGTTGGCTGAGGCTGCTGCTGCCGCTGCCGCCTCCGCCCTCTCTGCCTGCCTGTGAGTCTCTGCTGTCCGTGCTTCCGGGACTCCCACTGCAGCTGCTGCCCATGTGGCCGTCATCCCCGCTGCTGCACAGCCAGTGAACCGCCTTGCGCAACACCTGGCCTCAATACCCGCAGGGCCGCCCCATCATGACTGATGCCGAGTACGATGCGCTTAAGCAGAGCCTTGCGGGCAGCAGCGTGTACACTCTGCCGCGGGAGGGCCCCGTGTGCACCCTGGGCAAGCCTGGCGTGCGCGGCCAGAAGCAGGTGGGGGCTGTGGATGCCATGGGCCTGCTTTTTAACACCCGGGGAGCAGCATGGATGCGCCGACGCTCCAGGGCTGCGGCCGCTGCCGCTGCTCTGCTGCGGGCAGTGAGAGCAAGGCCGCGGCTGGCTGTGGAATGGCTGCAGAGTTGCTTGCAAAGCTCACATGGCGCCGCATGCACTACCCTTTGGGCTCGTCTGTGCGTGCAGGGCGAGGCGCAGACGGACTATGTGAAGATGCTGCTGCTGACCGTGCCGCCCGCGCTGATTGTGAGTGAGGTGCCGTGGAGGATTGGGGCTGCCCTTTCCCATACCAGGATGCTCGCAGCATAGCTGTTCATGCACGCCTCGGGGCGTGTACGCTCACACACTGCTCAGCAAGCAAGCCTGCAGCCTGTTGTCCATTCATGCGCAGATGCCTCACTCCCCGCACCCACTCCCTGCTGATCCAATCCCACAGGTCGGCGGCACGCTCATTGGCGCCGACCTGCTGGCCGGCGCGCCGCTCATGCACCTGCCCGGCACCGTGGGCGTGGTGGTGTGGTGCGGCCTCATCCTGCCCGCCGCCTACGTGCTGGCGGCGTCCTTTGCCAACCTGCTGTTCAAGGACGCACTGGTGCTCAAGGCAAGCCGATGTGTGGCGCTGCTGGCTGGTTTGGGTTTGGGTCGTGCCGGCCTCGTTTGCCAAGCTGCTGCTCAAGGGCACGCTCGTACTCAAACGCAAGTTTCACAGCAATGCGACAGCCAGCTGGACCATGCACAGCCTGCTGGGAGCGGTGGAGCACGCAAAGCTGGCAGCTACCCCTGCATCATAACGTATCGTCAGCTGGGCGTACCCGTTGCACGCATTCTGACGTTGCGTGCGCTCGCATCTGCCTGCAGGCGGCCTGCCCCAACTGCGGCGAGGTCAACACCACCTACTTTGGCGATATCCTGACCGTTGCGGGTAAGCGAATGGCAGTTGGCACCCCCCCGCTCTCTCTAGCTCGTCTTGCTCTGCCGCCTAGTGTTTGCACAGGTGTAGGTCCAAGCGGGGTGCACCTGCGCGCAGCTTGGCAAGGTGTGCCTGCGAGCAGTGGCCATCCCTCCTGCCTGCTGGTTAGCACCTCAGCCCCTTGCTGCTGCGTCCCCCCGCTGCCCTGCCAGGCAACCGCGACAAGAACGTGGTCAAGTGCCCCTGCTGCGAGTCTCAGCTCACCTTTGATGCCAACGAGCGCCTGGTGACCGTCACCGAGGCGGCGGCTTGAGGCAGCCGGCTGGCAGCTGGCAGCTAGCGCTGCAACAGCTAGCGCTGCGACGGCTCGAGCTCAGCGTGCTTGCCGGCAGCTAGATGCTGGCTGGGCGCCGTGTGCCGGAAGCTCCGCTGGAAGTGCTGCTTGGGGTGCAGCCCCCCAAGCGGCGGAGCACCGCTGAGCTGTGCAGGCGGCGCACAAGGGACAACAGCTAGTGAGGGCCTTGCCGCACCCGTCCCCTGCTGGTAGCGCAATTTTCTTCCATCATCCAATTGAATTGCTATTGAACTGACGCTTGGTCCCTCTCCCCCCCCAACGCCGCTGCCTACCCGCGCGCTCCTCTTGCGGGCTAGGCGCACTGATACCGCATGAACGTATTCTAGTTGCATTGTAGCCTTGACATTAGACGCGGCTGTAACCCAGAGCAAACAAGGCATGGCGTGCAGTGCGCCATGCATGGGATTGTGAGTGGGGCCATAGGCGGCATGGGCGGCACAAACAGCACGCCACCCAAACGAAGAGAAAGAATTGCAGGGGCACCTCCAGGGCATGGGTGCAGGGAAAGGACCAAAACTTGGGCGGAGCAAGGCAAACAAACGCCTTGGCCGGCGGTCTTATCTAACGAGGGGGCCATCAAGACAAACAAGGCGGCTCCATGCATGCGTGTTGTTTCAAGTTGTCAAAGCAATTGGGCATTGTCCAAGTGTCGGCCGGGATCCTCCTCTCAGCGTCCGCCCCAGGCCAGGGGCCCTCCACACCGGCAATGAGAACCAAGTCATGAATGTGTGCCATTACCAGGCGCCAGCGTGTGCTGCTTCTTTGGCGTCGGCAGGGCTTGCTGCCTGCCGCAGTTCTCCTTGAAACCTTTCAAGCCGTCTCCACGTGCCAGCGGTGCTCCTTCTTCAGCTTAGCAATCAGCGCCTTGGTGTCCACGCCCCGCTCCTCACCCAGCCGCTCCACCACCTGTGGAGTGCGGCAACAACACCTCCGTCTTTGTTTGGTAGAGGGTTGCAGAAAGGCGGCACACCCACCCGAGGCGCCCCCTGGCGAGCGAGGCAAGGGTCAGGGCGGCAACCGCCGCCGCCCTTCCCCTCCCAGCGTCTGTGAGGCGTGCCCCCCTCCAATGCCCACGCAAAACGCATTGCAGCCCTCAGCCTCACCTCCATCACGCTGGTGTACATGCGCTTGAGGCCGCAGAAGTAGAAGAGGCAGTCGTCTGAGGCAAGCAGGTCCAGAAACTCCTCGCCGCTTTCCTCAATGCGGTCCTGCAGCACGATTGTTTTGCAGCGAGGAGCACATGGGCTGTCAGACGGTGGCAGCTGCCAGGCGCAGGACAGGCAGTCGACACAATCGAGCAGGGCTGGGCACTGCTCTCGGCTCTCAGCAATGCGGTCCTGCAGGCATGCAGACCGCGGCGGCGGCGGCAGCTTGCAACGGCGGCTGTGGCGGCAGGCCTGCCTACGCCCTCCTGTCACGGCCTGCCTGGGCAAGCACGGCTCAGCAGCAGCGGTGCAGCATGTGCCATGACATGTGATGTGACCATGGATAGCTTGTTGAGGCGCACCTGAACATACTCGGGCCCGCCGCGCTTGTTGGTCTGCGTCAGGCTCAGCGCCACGTCCAGCCGGAAGCGGTCTGGCAAGTGTGCAGCGGAGGCAAGGCCAGTCAGCGGCGCGCACATGCTACTGGGTGCAGTGCACACTCCACCAGGGCGAGCCGGGCTGGCTCACAAGTCTGCATTCAGCCAGCGAACCGTTGCCGCTCCTCTGCCCCCCCTTCACAGGCCGGATTACTACCCACCCGGGTTGGCGGCCGGGATGCTGCGCAGCTCCTGGGTGAACAGCTCGCTGTCCGGGTTGGCAAAGCCTGCCAGCAGCCAGAACCGGCCCTACATGGGTGAGCAGCCGAGGCGGCAGGCGGGGGTGGTGAGTGGGAAGCTGCTGGCGATGGCAACCTGCTTGCCCCTCTGACCAACAGGCACGCTGCAGCCGCCACCAGCTGCCAAGGCCAGCTGCATCCCAGGCCTCGCAGCCACGTACCTGGTAGCCGTGCGGGTGGCCGGGCACCTGGTCAAAGAACAGCCGCCGCCAGAAGGCCCGGAACGGAGCAATGCCTGCACAGGATGGGGCGACTGGTGCTGAGCTTCCAAGCTTGCATGCCAGCAGCTGCTTATATCAGTTACCGCCCCAGACAAGCAGCAGCTGCGGTTGGGCCATGTGCGTTCATCCATTGCAAATGCTTGACAATGTGCAGTAGGCGGGCAGCCGGCGCACCTGTGCCGGTGGCAACACACACGATACGCCGCTGCATGTGGTCGTCCGGCAGCAGCTGCGGGCAGGAGGCAAGCGAGGCGGGGGAGGAGGTAAAACAACACATGGTCGTATGCATCTACCAGAGAGGCCGGTTTCCGGCCTGCCGGCCCCCAAATCAGCAGCAGCCAGCCCGCACAGCAGCTGCAGGCGGCTCCGCCTGATCACCGGAGAGGCCAGTTTCTGGCCTACCGGCCCCCAAATCAGCAGCAACCAGCGCGCACAGCAGCTGCAGGTGGCTCCGCCTGATCGGCTCACCATGGCTGTGCCGCTGGGGCCCGTCATCTGAATGGTATCGCCAACCTTGAGGTCGCACAGGTAGTTGGAGCAGATGCCGCGGTGCACCTTGCCCTCCTCATCTGCACAGCAGCCAGTAGCAGGAGGCCGCCGCAGTCTTGCAGAAGCCTGCTGTGAACTGAACCGCTGCTGGTTTGCGTGTTGCCCTGACGCATGCCAGGCCCTGCCCCTCGCTGCCTCGCAGTGGCTACCAATGCCTGCCGGCGCCCAACTTGGCCGCACATGTTGCACAGCGTGCCTGCCCCAACTCGCACAGCGTGCTCACCGCGCCACACCACGCGGACCACACACAGCGTGCACGTCTTGCCGTCGTGCCGGTCGCCGTAGCGCGAGGATGCAATGGAGTAGAGCCGCACAGTTTCAGGCACCTCTTGCCCCTTGCTGTTGATTTTAGTGCCCTGTAGTGGGGTGGGGAGGTTGGACCCAGGCACGCAGCTAGCATTGACACGGGCATAGCATGGCACGGTCGCAAGCAGCAGCAAGCGGCAGCGCACAGCCAACCAGCAGGCAGCAAACTGCACCCAGGCGGGTAGCGGGTAGCAAGAGGCAGCCCCCTGGCCAGCAGCATCGCTCACCGGCGGCACCACACCAAACGATTGGCCCTCGTGGAACAGCACACCCTGCAGATGGGAGAGTGACACAGCAAACAGCCTCAATTTGGCAGCGCAGAGCTGCAGGCCGCACAACACCCAAGGCCGACTGAGCGCTCGCACTGCTGTGCAGGCTCCAGAGCAGGCACGCGCCTCCCAGCTGCAGCTCACCCCTGCCTATGGTGGCTGGCTCGTACCCTCTCTTAACACCCAGCTGGGCCCCGCAACCCACGCCAGCGCCGCATTCTTCCTTCTTTCTTTCTTCCGGTCTGTCTTTCTCACCCCGGTCTCGATGACGATACGGGACACGTCGCGCTCAGCGTCGCGCCCGCCCATGCGCTCAATGGCCAGCACCTTGCCTTGAAAGGGAGGGAACTTGCCGCCGCGCCCCACGCCGTGCTGCGGTTGGGCAGTTGCAGTTGATTGGAACCGCGTGTTGAGCAGAGATGGGCTGGGGGCAGGGACCCAAAGGCCGCGCAGCAACATCATTCGTACCGAGCTTCACGCCCCCGCCCAGAGCTCCTCACCGTGTTGAGCGGCGCCTTGCCGCCCTCCAGGCTCACTGACACCGGCTCCCGCAGCCCGGCTGGCGGAGGGGGCGCCAGGCTGGCCAGGCCGGCAGCTGCCAGGCCTCCAGCAGCCAGCGGCAGCGGGCCAGCGGCGGCGAGCGTCTGCGCAAGGCCCGCCGCCTGGGCGGCAAAGTCGGCGGCGCCCACCAGCGCTCGGACGGGCTGCGCCATCCGCCTCCTTTGAGAATGCCGGCTGCTGCGCACGTTGACCGCGCGAGCGGGCTGGGCGCGAGCCACAGCCGCCATGTCTTCGTAAGTAAGCCGGAGGGGAAGGAACCCCAAGCTGCTGGTGGGGTCAGTGCGCTGAGCAGGTCACAATGGGTCGGGATGCGCGACGAAAGGCGGCATTGGTAATGGGGGCAAAGCCCAAATCTGCTCCGCCGCCTGCGGTGCCGCCGCCCCGGCGCCTCACCTCCTGTCCTCTACCTGCGCGCTGGCTTACACAGCAGGTCAGGCGGTGACAACTGCAGCAAAAGTTCGGCAAAGAATCGAGCACAACAGCTATCACGCAATGCAGGCACGGCCCGTTGGGCAGCACTACAGGCAGGCCCTGTCGAACGAAAGGTCGCATGCCCGGGCAAACACGACGTTCACGCCCTTCAAATATGCCGGCGTCAGTGCGGGGTAGGTCAGCTGCACTCGCTCACGCGCCTCCACGAATGCCCTGCAGGGGTTGAGGGAGAGCAAACAGCGACGTGTGCATGCGCTGAGTGGTGCACAGGCATTCCGGATCCGCATCAAGCAGCTTGAGCACGAGCATCAAGAGTCAAGGGCCAACCAGCCTGGCAGCCACAACCGGGCTGGCTTCCATGTTGCAGCCGCAGCGCGCGGCGGCGATGGGCGCTACAGTAGCACAGCACCTGTGGGGCAGCAGGGGTGGCAGCAGGCGGCAGTGGCTGGCAGCACGAACGCGCTGATGCACAGCAGCAGCCCTGCACAGCAGCAGAGAGCTCAGGGTGAGCCGCACGGTGCTGCGTTAACAAGACGTTGCCCTAGTTAACCCTCCCCTCCCAGCTGCTGCTCACCCGCGGGAGGGCAGGCCACCCTGCTTCAGTGCAGCCACTGCCTCTTCTTCCTCCTCAGCGACAATCTCCTGGGTGCTGCCCCTCGGAAAGACTGGCCGACACTCGGTCAATGCCAACTTGGCAGGCTGCACCGAAGGTCATGTGAATGGTGAAGCATGCCTGCACCTGGATGTCGCCGGCTGCCTCTGGGGCTGGTGCTGCACTGCGTCTCTCTGGCATCGGGGCGGCACTGCCAGCGGCTGCCTCTGAGGCCGGCGCTGTGGCAGCCGACCCTGTGGTCGGGGCCGCACCGGCGGCAGCTGCCCTTGAGGCGTCCCCAGCAGCGCCCCCCGTGTCGGTTCCAGCCGCGCTGCCGGCGCCGTCGGTGGCGGCCCAGGCTTGCAGCAGGTGCCGCCCTGCTGTGGCCCTGCCGGCTGCCTGGCTGCCTCTTTCAAGAGCACCAGAGTGGTCGTCGGCTGCCACAGGGCCTGCAGTGGCGCTCAGAGCCCTGCCAGGCCTGCTGCCAGCACGCCTGGGCACCGTGGCCAGAGCGGCCAGTACCAGCAGCAGCACCACACGCAGAGGCATGGCAAAAGATGGAGAGAGGGGGCAGCCCAGGCCTCAAGGGAGGCGAGCGGTGGCGCTGAGCGGGCGGCGAGCGGGCAGCTGGGACCACTTGGGGAGGTGGGGATGCTGCAAAATAATACTCGCACCAGGGGGTGGAGATCACATTCAGCTGATGCACTGCAAGCTTGGCGCATGCATGCAACCTAGGTCTGGGCTAAGGGCGGCATGCATGGTAGAGAGTGCGGCGCCGCCACCGCCCCGCGGCATTGCAACCCCACACATTCCTTCGATCGGCCGATCGCGCGTTGTATCACGTGCATTGCACTTGTGCAAGGCATTCTAGCACAACCGGGGGCCCGGCTGTGGTGTTGGGAGGCCCCACCGGTATGCAGGCCTGCAGGTGCCCCGCCCAGCCGTTTGTGCCGGCCGTCGGCACGCAGCAGCCGCGGCGCAGCCATCAGCAACGCAGCGGCGCGGCCAGCCCCGCCGGCGGCGAGCAGCCTCGGCGGCGCCGCCGCCTGGCGCCGCTCGCTGCAGCGGCTGCTCCTGGCGCGGCTGCTGCAGCAGCTGACACCCCGCAGATCACTGGAGCCAAGAGCGTGGTGGTGCTGGGCGGCAGCGGGCGCGTGGGGTCCAGCACGGCGGCAGCGCTGGCAGCGGCAGTGCCCTCCGCATCCATCTCCCTAGCCAGCCGGCAGGGCGATGGCGAAGCCTTCCGTGCTGCGGTGGCTCGCCGGCCGGAGCTGGGTGCTGCCAAGCCGCTGCGATGCGATGTGGACGACCCTGCCAGCCTGGCTGCAGCGCTCAAGGGTGCGGACCTAGTAATCCACACGGCGGGCCCCTTCCAGCGGCGCAACGACTGCAATGTGCTGGAGGCGGCGATTGCTGCGGGTGGGTGGGCTGGCGAAGGGCAGTGGGTGTCGGTCGCTGCTGCT
>VIYQ01001134.1:0-47818 GCA_009928355.1 Chlorella sp. CH2018
TGAAGTCCAGGGACCACTTGGTCACGCGGTCCAGGCCAGCGTAGCCGCCCGTGGCAAAGCCGCGCAGCAGGTTGAGCGTGGCGGCGCTCTGGTTGTAGGCGCGCACCAGGCGCCAGGGGTCGGGCACGCGCGCCGACAATTCAAACTCAGGGCCTGCGGGGAGGGCAGCAAGGGGAGGGATGGAGCGGGGGTTGAGGGTGGCGCTGAGCCATGCCACCAGAATGGCAGCTTGAGACAGCAGCAGGCAGCGGCGGCCCCAAGTGCTGGGTCGCGGCCATATGGAGCCCAGCGGCTGCCCAAGCCAGCAGGCCCCAGCTGCTGCATGCGCATCAGCCTCTGCACGCACCGTTGATGATGTCGCCACGGTAGGAAGGCAGCTCGATGCCATCCTTGGACTCCATGGGTGCACTGCAGCAGCGGACGCAAAGGGATGCGGGTTGGGCACCCCAGCCAGGCAGGCAGATCAGGCGCCGGCTAGCGGGGCAGACAAATGCAAGCCCGGGCGGCAACAGCCCAGGCATCCTGCTGCCACGCTGGGAGCGGCAACAGTAGCCACATGCACACTGGCGTGGTCCACCACAGCGAGACACAGGCACGTATCAAGGTGCCAACCGCCACCGCGCACCTGCGGGGCTTGGCAAACTGGCCTGCCAGGCGGCCCAGCTTCACCACGGGCACACCGCCACCGAACATCAAGACCACGCTCATCTGCAGCGCAGCAGCAGCAGGCAGGGGTGTGCGTTGTGCAGGCGCAGGAGGGCCGTGCTGTGCTGGGCTACCACAAGCAGCGGGACCTTTAATGGCAGCTAGGAATGGACACCGCACACAGCCGCACTACAGCCAGTCTGGGCAAGAAACAAGAAGG
This sequence comes from Chlorella sp. CH2018, assembly GCA_009928355.1. Lineage (NCBI taxonomy): Eukaryota > Viridiplantae > Chlorophyta > Trebouxiophyceae > Chlorellales > Chlorellaceae > Chlorella > Chlorella sp. CH2018. The sequence continues at coordinate 866 of VIYQ01001134.1, forward strand.
GCAAGCAGCATCCAGAGGCAGGCAGGCATGCGGACCTGGAGGATGAGGCGGAACAGGTCACGGATGCGGTTGGCCGAGAACTGGGAGAAGGCCTCGGCGCAGTCGCCACCCTGCAGGCACACAACAGGCAGGCAGAGGCAGGAGGGCGCGCTTAGCCGCGCGTGCTGATACGACAGCTGCCATGCCGCGGGTGGAGAACAGCTGATCGCATGGCAAGCTGGTGCCCCTGCGCATCGCCAGCTGGCGTCGCCACCCCGCCGCACGGCATGCCAGATCCGGGCAGCACGTCGGTCCAGGCTTGCTGCCGCAGCATCAGAGCAAGCCAGCAGCAGCTGTGCACCGCAGGGAGCATGTGGTGCGAGCAGTAGTGTTTTCTTTCAGCTGGCGCATACCTGCAGGATGAAGGCCTCGCCGGTGGCGCACTTGGCCAGGCGCGACTGCAGCGTGCGGCACTCTCCCGCGAACACCAGGGGCGGGAAGCTGGCGATCTCGGCGCACGCCTTCTTCACCTCCTCCTGCGGCAGCGGGGGGGCGGCCGGCGCAGCTGGCATGAGCGATCGTGCACGGCCGGCAGCAGGCACATGGCATCGCCCGAATTGGATGGATGCCCTAGGGGGTTGGCTCAAAAGCCACCACCTGTGCCGCACGGCTGCTGCAGCGGCACGGCTGCTGCAGCGCTACTGAAGCCCGATCTGCGCTGCACTACATCCATCACCAAGACAGAATGACTGCAATACACACGCCAAACGTGGCGGCTCCCCTCCGCCCGCGCTCGTGCTTGCAGGCAGCGGCGGCGGCGGCGTTGAACGGCGCTTCCAGGCCCCACCTGGTCGGGGTAGGCGGGCTGCTGCAGGGCGGGGAAATTGCGCCAGCTGGTGCTGCTCCACTTCTCCAGGTGGTCGGCGCTGCTCAGGAAGGGCACCGCCGCGGGCTGGGGCTCAGCCACGGCGCGGGTCACCAGGCGGCGGCTGCATGCAGGCCGGGAGGCCCTGCGACCCGCGGGGCGGGCCGCCAGCAGGGGGGCGGACCCCAGGCCCGCTGCACACACTGTCTGCATTGGTGCGCCGGTGCAGAACAGCTTGCAGCGGCTGGCGGGCAGGTTGCGGTGCTTGAGAGGGCCGTGGTGGCTGCCAGCAGGCCTTTGTGGGCCCTGCCAGCCGTGGGGCAGCCCATGCCGACGGGTTGAGCTCATGATGGTAGGGTGACCTCCTGCGCTCGATCGCGCGCATTGCCGGCGATCCAGGGCGCCTGAACAGTGCAATTGAGGGCCGAGGGACGAGCGGCGAGCACCCCCCGCGAGCTGCCCGCAGCTGCGCCCAGCACAGGGAGGAGGCGGCCCTGGCAGGCCCCCGACCATGCAACACGAGTTCCGTGGCGTCCTGGAGGTGCGCTGCGCCGCCCATGCCCCTTTGGGTCCCCTTGCCGCCGCTGCCTGCTGCTGCCGCCGCCTGCTGCAAACTGGAGCGGGTGCCGGCTGTGTGGAAACCCTGCACACGCCTGCACATGCCTGGCAATCAGGCAACGGTGTCACCCAGCAAGTTGTCACCCGACCTGTGCTTGCAGCCTGCACACACTCCCGTGCCGCAGCCGCCTGCAGGACTCAGCTGCTTCCCGGGCATGCCGCCGTCCCCCACCCTGCAGGAATGGCTGAAAGACCATCGCCTGGTTGTGGCCACGCTGGAAGAGTTGGCTGGCCAGCTGGCTACCCTGCAGCCGCAGCAACAGGCACAGCGCAGTGCCAGCCAGCCGCCCAGGCGTGCAACTGCTGGCACCGGCAGCGGCAGCGGCGGCGATGGGGATGAAAGGAAGCAGCTGCTGGACCGCCTGCTGCAGCGGGCGCCCAGTGAGCAATTGCGGGCCTACGTCGAAGGCCGCGCGCCTGCTGGCCGCTTGCAGCGCGCGCTGCCAGAGCACCTGGACCAAAATATGCGCCTGCTGAGCATCCTAGCAGCCGAGATGCGTGTGCTGGTGCAGCGCCTGGAACAGTTGGCAGATGCGGCAGCAGCGCCAGCGGCTGTGCAGGGCAGCAGTGCCGCCAGCGACGGTGCCGATGCTGGTGCGGCCGGCACCGCAGCTGGCAGCCCAGGTGATGGCAAAGCGGCTGCTGCAGGCCAGGACCCTGGCAGGCCACCTGCGGCTGCTCATGTTGCAAATGCGGAGGAGGCGCTGCTCCTTGCGGCGGTGGCCGACGGTGCTGCCAAGGAAACGCTATTGATTGTGAGTGTGCAGCGGTGGTGTGGCGTGGCCGTGCGTGGCTCTGTGCGCGCCTCCTGGCAGTGTTCTGCTGTTGCTGTGGCGTCCAGCAGCACGACGCAGCCACTAGAGCGTGCCTGCTGACCGCCCCACTCCGTGCAGGCAAACGCGGCGGCAGCGGTCACGCTGACGACGCCTCCAGAGGAGGTGTCGGCTGCAGCCACTGTCCTGCAGCTGGAGCCGTTTCTCAGCAGCACGCTTCTGGCAGCAGTGAAGGAGGGGCCAGCTCAGGGTGAGGCTGCCATGCATGTGTGCCCGCAGCAGGCCGGCTGGCCCACTTTGCATGCCACTGTGCTGATCAACACCCCTGCCAGATGTTTGTTTCAATGCTCTGCTCGTTCCCTGTAATTCCACTGAATTGCAGAAGGAGAGACTGACCAGCCGAGTTCGTGACGATTGATGGGCAACAACAGTCACTGGCGTGGAAGCAAGCATGGCCACACGGCTGGGTAAGAAGGGACCGCGTAACACTGAGGAGCGAGGCATGGCTCTGCAGGCAGCTCCCAACCAATCTGCGCATGCGTCACTGTCTGCAGGAGGCCGCTGGTTTACATTTGGAGGAGGTACACAGAGTCAATGGAACTGATTTGAGTTGTAACAAGCAACAAATGTGGCCGAACGCCAGCAAGGAAGCAGAGGGTGGCAGCAAGCGTGAGCAAGGGGAAGCATGGCAAAGAGAGCAGAGGGCATGAAAACGGGCTGTACTTGCCACAAGCGCAGGAGCATCACCACAACCGCTTGTTCGGCACGCGGAAGTCCACGCCGCTGCCCTCCTTCCAGTACCGGAACGACTCGATCATGGCGTTCAGCACGCCCTGCGAGTGCTGCATGGGGTTCAGCTTGCGGTCGTGCTGCATCGCCGCCACATCCTCGCCGTGCGCCGCCAGCAGCCGCCCCACTATCTGCCGCTGGTGCGTGGTCAGCCGCTTGGGCGCCGCCTTGCCTGTGGTGCGCACCTGCGCGGCAGCGGTGCAGCGAGGTGTGGATCAGCAGGGGCTCGGATGCCATGCTGTCACACAGACCAGCTATCCCGTGATGCAGACAATGACATTGAGAGCACAGCCAGCCCTCTACAACTGCTCCACCCAACCGGCATGGCATAGCCCCCCACCTGGGCGAAGGCCGCCCGCAGCTCATCATCCTGCACCTCTGCATCCAGCTGCTCCGGGTTGGCCTCCGCCTGCGGCACAGTGTTCAGGGTTGCAAGCCATTGGCGAGATGCAGCGCTGCTGACTGCGGCAAGGCTGTTGGGGCAGGGCAGGATGCCACCGGCCAACCCCAACTGGGCAGCACAACGGCAGGAATGGCCCACAGCAGCAGGTTCATTGGCCCCCCATCGCCCCGCACCTTCTCCTTCAGCACGTCGCGCCGCTTGTTGCGTCCGTAGCCCGCATTTGCGTCCACCACCAGCCCCGCCCGCTGGTAGTTGCCCTCCACATGGTCGTCACAGTTCCACTCCGGCCTGCAGGCCAGGCAAGGGAGCGGCTCGTAAGGGAGCGAGAGAACGGCTCTCATCCAGTGAACCAGCTGCACAGCCGAGAGGCAGCGGCTACAGATCCAACCACTGATGCCGGTAAGGTGGCGTGCCGGCCACGGCAGCGCAGGTCCGCCCCAGCCTCTCCCACCCTCACTCACTCCACTCCCAGCTTCTCCTTGATCTCGGCCGCATTCACCACCAGCTCCGGCGGCACGTTGCTCTTCACGTGCGGCTTCTTCTTCTGCCGCTTAATGATGCGCGGCTTGTGCTTCTTGTGCCGCCGCAGGCTGCCGCCCATGGCTGCGCGCTGCTGCAGCAGGGGAGGCGGCGGCAGGGGGTCGAGTGCAGGCGGCGGCGGTGGCGGTGGCGGCGGCAGCAGCGGCAGTGGCAGGCCCTGCATGCATGGCGCCCCGCGAGGTGCCAGTCGCACCTAGGAACGGCTCTCTGCCGGCAGGCGGTAAGGGATGGACGCTAGGCGCGGCTGGCGGCCGTGCAGAGGCGACGGGGCGGCGGCGGGGCAGCGGATGACCAGCTGCAGACTTCCAAGAGAATAAACAAGTTGCTGTTATGTGCTTGCAGCAGTGCAGAGAAGCAAGGCCACCACTGGGCAAATGCCGCGCCCACGTGGCCTTCAACTCGGCTCCCAGGCACTTTCAGCGCGGGACATAACGTCGAGGAATACTGCACGTTCAATTCAGCTCGCTAAGCTCCATGGGATGCAGGCAGCGCGCCAGCGGTAACCGCCCCGCCGCCAGGGCGATCTAGGACGCGCTGGCCTGCGCACCAGCCTGTGACCATGTCGTACGCGGGTCGCAGACAGCAGGAGCGGGGCGGCGGCGAAGGCCAGCGCTCCTTCACCGACCTGTTCAAGCGCTGCCGCCTGGCCTCCTTTCCCAAAGGCGACTTTCTGCGTGCCGGCGATGTCACATCAGCAGTGGTGAGCCTGCGGAGCGGTTCTGCGCAGGAGTCGAAGGCGTCCGCTATGCCGCTGCTGCCGCCGCTTGCTGCCCAGCTTGCCGCGCGTCCATACCCAAACAAGCATGACTTCACCCTGCGCCCGCATGAGGATGACTGCACCCTGCACCCGCCACACTCTGCACCTCACCCACCAATCAGGACCGAGCCATCGGCCGCGTGACCCTGCGCCTTTCGGGATCGGTGCCCGCCGCCAACAGCGTGCGCCTGCCCAAGCGGCATGAGGACAGCCTGGGCGCCGCCGGCCGCTTCCTCTACCTCCAGCTGCGCCTGGCGCCCGGCAAGCCGTACGCCGTGCACGCCGATGTGACGGCCGCCGACCGCGGCCTGCACCGCCTGACCGTCAGCAACCTGCACGCAGGGCGGGAGGAGGCGCGCATGAAGCGCAGCGGTGTGCAGGTGTGCATAGTGTGACGCCTGCGTGGCCTCGTCACACTGCAGTTGGCACGTTCCGCTTGAAGCAGAGGCCATACAACCTTCCATCCTGCCCCATCCCATCTCTGCAGGTCTTCCTGCCGGCGGAGCACGACACGTGGATGCTGCTGGCCATCGACCTGCAGGCCCTGGCGCGGCAGGCCACCCGCTCGCCGCACGCACGCCTGCGCGCCCTGCAGGTGGGTGGCTGCTGAGAGGCCTGATGCTCAGACTGGCATGCTGATGGCTGTCTGAGGAGCATGGGACTCACAAGTGTTTCGGGTGGTACAGCACTGTGCCCTTGTCCCCTTGCTGCCTGCAGCTGTGCGCCAACATGCATGTGCGGGCGGCCTTCACGTCCAACGTGAAGTATGACTGGCAGGTGCGCATCCTGAAGGCGCATGCACTGCACTGCACAGCACTGCACTGGGATGCAAGCTAAATGCTGCAGGTGCTGACTCTCCCCTCCGCGAATCCCTGCACAGAGCCTGCCCGAGGACCTACGCTTCACTGCTAGCTTTGATGTGTCCCAGGCCCGAGTGCAGTGGGTGCCGCTTGAGCCAGATGAGGGGGAGGTGGCGGTGGCCCCACCCCAGCGCCGCCCCACCTCCCCCAGGCCAGCCATGCCTCCTGGTTTTGCAAGGCCACGCAAGCCAGGGGCAGCTGCCCTGCCTGCGGCTGCTGCAGCCGGGTCCAGCAGCCAGCAGCAGCTGGAGCTGCGGCCACACCCGCTGGCGCAGCCGCACTGGGTCAGCGGCTTTTCAGGTGGCCGCCCGGGGCTGCTGCACTGGGTGCCTGCCGCAAGCGACAACAGCGCAGCTGCACCTGGTGAATGCCTCAGCAGTGGTAGCGGCAGTGATGAGATTGCGTATGCAGCTGGCTCATTGATTGTGGGCATGCAGGCTGCGGCGGGCGGCAGCCAGCGATACCTGCAGGGTCACGCCCGGCCGGTGCGAGCACTGGCGTTCAGCGCTGACGGCAGCAGGCTGGCATCCGCAGAGGAAGGGCCGGCAGCGGCCACTCGGCTGTGGGACTTTCGCAGGGGCCGCTGCCTGGCCACCGTGCCAGGTGAGCGCGGAAAGGGCGCTTGGGCCTGATGGCTTCGGCGACTGCTTCCTTTGCCGCACGGCGTTGTTGTGCGGCAACTAGCTGAGACCCTGGTGGTTTTGTTTGATTGTCCCCCACTCCACCCATGCCCTGCAGGTCATGCAGGAGCGCTGACTTGCCTGGATCTGTCCAGCGATGGCTGCCTGCTGGCCACAGCCGGTGTGGATGCCCAGGGTCGGCAGGAGCTGGCCTGCTGGGATGTGTCGGCGTGCTGGGCACCCTCCGGCAGCAATGGCAGCGGCAGCAGCGGCAGTGGCAGGAGCCCTGTGGAGCTGGCGCGGCAGGGCAGCGATCACAACATCCAGGCAGTCAAGTGGGTGCCCTTGGGCTCGGGCATGTCGACCGCCATTGGGCCGCACCCCCAGCTGGTGACATGTGGCAAGAACAGCGTGCGGGTGTATCGCCTGAAGGATGGCCAGCTGCGTGGCGCATCGGTGCCGATGGACGGCGTGCTGACGGCGGTGCGGCGACCTTACAGCTGCGGCACGCTGGCTGCTGACCCCAGCGGCTCCCTGCGCGGCGGAGGGGAGGTGTTCACATGCCTGGCCTGGGAGCAGCCGCCGGCGGGCCAGCCGCTGCGTGCTCGGCCCCGCTTGCTGGCCGGAACATTATCAGGTGGGTGCATGGGTCCAGCATGCTTCGAGGGCTTGAGGCCAGCCTTTCCTTCAAAGATGCCGCAGCACACGTCTGCCACACCTGCGCTGCCCGCACACCACCTGGTGCAGGCGCTGTGTACGTCATTGATGCGGAGGAGCGGGCCGTTGAGGTGGCGGCCCAGCTCCACACTGGGGCAGTGGCGGTTCTGGCAGCCCATGCCGGCTTCGTTGCCAGCGGTTCTGCTGACCGGCTGCTGCGCCTGTGGGGCAGTGACCTGCAGCAGGCCAGCATGGAGGCGCAGCACGAGGGAACGGTCACAGGTGGGGCTGCAAGGGGTTGTGTGGGTGGCGATGCGCGCTGCTGTGTTGGATCCCTCAGCCACCTTACTTGTGGATGCTGCTGCTCCCTTTTCGCCCAGGCATTGGGCTGTCCCCCGATGGCATGCGCATGGCTGTGGGCACCGACACTGGTGCGCTGGGCCTGCTGGACATCAGGGCGCAGACCTATGTGACCCTGCTGCGCTCACACACCGCCCCAGTGACAGCCGTTGCTGTGATGGGCCAGGAGCCGGGGCAGGAGTGGCAGGAGTGGCGGTTCTGCACCAGCGGGCGGGACGGCACTGTGCGTGTGTGGGAGGGCAGCAGCCACTTGCAGCTGGTGGAGCTGACGGCACCGGGGGAGGCGGTGCTCAGGTGAGCAGTGGATACGAAGGATGGGTCTGTGGTTATTCAAAGAATGAACTCACTGCCCCAGTCCTTAGTGGTCCAGCACGATTGTCGTTGCGCCTCACCTGCCCTGCCCCTGCAACCCGCCCCTGCAGCCTGGCCTGCCACCCCGGCAAGGCGGAGGTGGCGTGCGGTTTCCAGAGCGGCGCGCTGCGCGTCTGGGATGCGAGCAGCACAGCCCTGCTGCACGAGAGCCGACAGCACACGGGGCCAGTAGTGCAGGTGGCATTTGCCCGCCACGGCCGCCTGCTGCTCAGCCTGGGTGAGATGCCTGCTCCTCTCCTGACTCGGATGCAAAGCGGCTGCCTTGTGGCCACAGTTTGTGCAAATGAGATGGTAGCTGCCCTGGCTGACTCTGCCTGGGCGCTCTGCCTGCAGGCGAAGATGGCTGCGTGGCTGCCTACGACGCCCAGCGGGCCTACCTGCCCACCGCCTATTTGGTGGCGGGATTCCCCCTGCATGCCAGCTGCATGGCGGTCAGCATGGATGGAAGGCTGCTGGCAGTGGCTGCCCTCAGCATGACTGCTAGCGCCACGCGGCCCAGCAGCGGAGGCAAGAGCAGCGGCGGCGGCACTGCAGCAGCAAAAGCACAGCCGGTGGTAGTGCTGTTTGACACGCTCACGCTGCAGCCAGTGCTGCAGATCCCTATGGCAGGCAGCAGCCCAGTGGTGCAGGTGCAGCTGCTTCCAGGCGCACACCATGTGCTGGCTGCCTCTGCCAACGGCCAGCTGCGCGGCTACAGCTGCAGCAGCGGCAGCCTGGTGCTCGACGTGCCAGGCTGCCTGCCTGGGCCCGCGCTGTGCTCTGCTCTGGACCCTTCAGGCACCTTCCTGATTGCCGGAGCTGCTTCTGGCAGGCTCGCGGTGCTGGGGCTGCACGCCTTGGCGGCATCAGCTGGGACTGCCTCAACCGGCAGCCAGCAGCCGGACGGTGACGCCTCAGACATGCCACCGATGGGCAGCGGTAGCGGCATGGTCGCCTCGGGCGGCATCATTACAGCCCTGCCCGCTCAGCATGTCGCAGCGCCAACAGGCACTGCTGTGCTAGGAGCTGTCTTTGTGGACGCCGGCCGCCAGCTGTTGACAGTTGGCGAAGGCGGCGAGGTCTGCTGCTGGGCGTTTGACAGCACGTCATGCGGTGCTGATACCAGCAAGTCGTCCGATGCAACTCAGACTACCCTTGCAGCCGAGCGACAGATCGCAGCAGAGGTCAGCGACAGCCAGCAGGCAGCTGAGCCTTCCTCAGCATGGGTGCAAGCAGCCGAACAGCGGCCAGTGCCGCGCCCCGTCTTCAACCTTGCAGCTGATGGCACGGCAGCGGCTGCTGAGGCTCCCCGCTGTGCAGAGGCAGAGGCACCTGGGGAGGCGCCTCGTGCCCTTCCCGCAGCGATCCGCTGCCGCCTGCGGCCACGGCCTCCCAGCGCACCGCTGCAGCCGACAGCGGCTGTGGCACCAGCACCAGAAGCAGCCTCTGGAGCCCTCCCACAGCATACCAGCACCAGCTTGCCCGCCACTCCCCTGGGCAGGCGGAGCAGCAGCAAGCGGGAGGCACCCTTCTGGGAGCGGCAGGGCCAGCCCCCAGATGTGTCGCTGCTCATCTCCACAGCAGGCGGCAAGCGCTGTGCCCAGGTTGTGCGTGGCGAGCGCCGCCTGGTCGTCACCTCCCCCTGCAAAGCTGGTGGCAAGGCAGTGCCGCAGCGCTCGGCAGCATGGGTGGATGGCGAGGTTGCCGCCGACCGCATACCACCCTACCGCCCTGAGCAGCAGCTGCAGCTGTTGCCGCCAGCGGCAGCAGTGCAGCGTGTGCATGGGTTTGAGGCCACTGCGGGCTTCCAGTGGATGCCTGCGGCTGGGGAGGAGCCAGCTGGCCGCAGGCAAGCCTCCTCCCCGCAGCACAAGCACTTCCTGTTTGCTGCCGGCAATGTGCTGGTGGCTGAGGAGCTTGCCGCTGAGCCAGGGCAGGAGGCACAGCAGCGCCGCCTTGCTCGCCTGCCCGGCCGCATCACAGCTGTGGCGCTCTCCCCTGCCTCCCCGCTGGCGGCTGCGGCTGTGGAACCCTCGCCAAGCACTGGCTCAGCAGACATCCACGTTGTCAACATTGAGGCAGGGGAGGTGCTGGCTGTGCTGGCTCACCACTCATATGCTGTCACGGTGAGTCAGTGGGGATGAGGAGGAAATGGGCATTCACTGGCAATCCCACCTAAGGAGGGTCTTGCAGGCTTTTCTCATGACATCACACTGTCACATTCCCTACTGTGCAGGCGCTCGCGTTCAGCCCCGATGGCCGCCTGCTGGCCAGCCTAGGCAGCGCCACGTGTGGCGGCAGCAGCAGCCTCGCATTCTGGGAGGTGGGACCAGCCAGCTGCGAGCTGGCTGCTGGGGTGCAGCTGCCCAGTGCTGTGACAGCGCTTGCCTGGTGCATGAGCGGCGAGCAGGCTGTGCTGTACACAGCAGGGCCCCAGGGCCTCACCCATTGGCAGCTCACACTGGATGACTTGGCCAGCACAGCAGTGCACCTGCCCGCTGCGCTGCGGGGTGTGCCGCTCACGGCAGTGGCATGGGCCGAGGGCGAGGAGGAGGCTGCCGCTCGTGGCAGCCGCTGGCGGCCAGCCGGCCAAGGCGACGCTGTGGTGGTGGGGGACAGCAAGGGGCGAGCCTGGCTGCTGGATGTGGATGAAGGGCAGGATGTGAGGCATGCTCAGCTGCTGGCTGAGCAGCCCGGGCAGCCAGTGAGCTGCCTGGTGGCAGCAGGACCCCTGGTTGCAGTTGGCGCGGCGGACGGCACGCTGCTGCTGCTCGCAGCTGAGGCAGGGCAGGAGAAGCACAACACCTGGAGGCTGCTGTTCTCCGAGCGGCTTGACGGCGCGGTGGCAGCAGCGCAGCTGGATGCAGGCAGCCGAGCTGTGGCTGTAGCCACGCGCACTGGCACCCTGTGGCAAGTTGCGGCTGGGGGGCGGGCACGCGTGCTGCTGTGTGGGCAGGCCCAGCCCATGCACAGCTGGCAGCTGGCGCCGGGGGCGGCCTGGAAGACAGACCCTGCTGCTGCAGCCCTGGCGTCTGCTGCTGGCGTGTCGGTTTGGCAACTGCCGTCGGTGAGTGATGGGTGCAGCCAAGGGTTGAGTGGCATGCACGCTGTGCTTTGCAGGTAGATGGCGCGCTTGAGGTTGCGTCCTGGTGGACCACAAAGGGGACAGCCGCCATTACTGAGCGCCTCGTCCACCCCCTCCCCGCAGGGCCAGCAGCCCCCCTGCCGTGCCCCCCTTGTGGAGTTTAGCGTGCTGGCAGATGCCACCCACGCCTGCCTGGCAGACGGCTGCTCCTGCTGTGCGGCCGCCTATGCCGACGGCTCCATCTGCCTGTTTGACGTGCCAGAGGCCCGCATGCGCTGGCGTGTGGCGGGCGCTGAGCGCCAGGGCTGCATCATGGCGCTAGCTGTCGTGCAACGCCTGCGGGGCTGCAAGGTCCTGGTGGCCTACAGGTGTGGCGGCTGTGTTGAACTATTCAGGTTAACTCTCATGAAGTCTCCCAGCCGCCCAACAGTGCATGAGACAAGCACCTGCCGTCCTGTCCCCATCTATGCTTGCAGTTCTGGCGCCCTGTACCTGCTGGATGGAGCCAGCGGGCAGACCGCCCACCGCATCATGCAGTTTGCTGTGCAGCAGGACAGTGGGCGGCGCAGCGTCTCAGCCTTCCCCTTGGCGGGCCTCACCGTCTGCCCCACCGACAGTGCCGTGTTGGCGCTGTGTGGGGAGCAGGATGTGGTGGTGTGCCGCGTCCACTTCCTGAAGAATGCAGAGGTCCGCACCCTGGCCCGCCTGAGCTTCGGCCCTCCCAACCGTGCAGGGGCAGGCAGCGGGGCAGCCACGGTGCACGCCAGCATGAACCCAGCAGCTGGGCCAGCAGCAGTACAGGTGGCCTTTTCCCGCAGCCACCCTGGCCACCTGTACTGCACAGACACCAGCAGCCGGGGTGCGCTGCTGCTGCTGGACTACACCTCCCAAGCCATCGTGAAAACGCTGGTGGCTCCCCTGGCCGACTGCGGCAGCGCCATCACAGCCCTGGCCCTCAACCCCGAGGAGAGCCTGTTGGCGGCGGGGACCAGCGCCGGCACGGTGCTGGTGCTGCGCCTGCAGACAGAGGCCTGGTCAGAGCTGGCGGCGCACGCTGAGGGCGTGGCAGTCAAGGGGCTGGCCTTCAGCTCCTGTGGGACGCGCCTGTGGAGCGCGGCGGGCACTGCCACACTTGAATGGGAGGTGCAGCAAGGATGATGGGGTGATTTGATGGCAATGGCATTGGGCAGACAGCCGTAGTGAGACATGTAATGAAGCGTGCTGCTGATTGGGAAGTGATGCTGGAAAGGCAGTAGAGTGCGTCAGTACAGGGAAGTGCAATGTGGTCAGTCAGATGCAAGCCATGTGATGCTGGTGTGTTGAGGCAAATCTTTCGGTGAGCAGGTTGGGGCGCCGGACCAGCAGGTTTGCTACTGAGTCCAGCAGACAGGATGCAGCGAGCACAGCAGCGGCAGGTGTGCAGGCATGTCGAGCACACCGGTGGAACGTGCAAATCAGTTTGCTGAAACGTAGCCAGGCTGTCAACAAAACACAAGGGCCGTCATGGTGAGGGTTTGGCAGCAAACCGCAGTCAGGCAGTGGAGGAGAGCAGCAACATTTCGCATGCAATGGTTTGTGGGCGGTGTGTGTTGTCAGCAAACATGGGTCCATAGTCAGAAGGAAAGAAGTGCGGAAGTGCTAAGTGTGTCACCCTGAGCAAGTGTGAAAATTACAACTGTGGGATAGTTCAACTCAATGGGGCGAGGCATCTTAGGGCTCGCAGCCTAGGCGTTGCAAGCCGCCTCCGGTCCATACAGCGCGGCACCAACAGCCGGCAGGCTTGCCGGCCAGCAGCCAGCGTTACACTCAGTAGCGTGGGCGCTTGGGTGGGTACGAGCTGCCGCCGTAGCTGCTGCCGCCGTAGCTGGAGCCCTGCAGGGCAGGACAGGTTGGGCAGAAATGGGGTGTGAGCATGCAACCCTACTGCAGGGTGGGAAGGGATGCACTTCACGTGTAAGCAGTGCAGCAATGCCCTCAGTCCTATCGATCAGCCTCCATGGTTGATATGAGTCAGCGTGTGTAAAGCATGAGAAGGTTGTCGTCACCGGGCCGCTGTTCACAATGTGAGTGCACAATGCAGGCCAGGCGTGTACAAGAATGCAGGCCAGGCGCGTACAAGGAAAGGACATGCAGGCATGCAACGTGTGCTGCGGCAGTGTGCCACATGCAGCAAAGCACATGCAGCATAGAAGACAGGCAACAGCACTTTCAACCACTCCCACACCAGTCACCTGCTGTCCGCCGCCGCGTCGGCCGCTGCCGCCGCCGCCACTGCCGCCGTACCGCGAGCCTCCGCCGCCGCCGCCGCCACCCTGGCGTCCATACCCGCCGTATGCGCCGCCATACTGCCCGTCGTCGTCATAGCCAGTGCCGGCATCATCATAGCCGTACCCCCCGGCCTCGCCGCCGCCTCTGCGTCCGTACCCGCCGCCGCCGCCGCCGCCGCGGTAGGGCGAGCGCTCGCGGCCGCGGCCGCTGTAGCTGCTGCCGCCGTAATCATCGCCATAGCCGCTGCCACCGTAACCCTCCCGGCCATACTCGCTGTAGTCGTAGTCGCCAGCCCGCCCGCGGCCGCGCCCCCACTCCTCACGGTCTCCCTCATCAGCTGCAGCGCCGCCGCGACCGCGGCCACCACCGCGGCCAGCATCTGCTTTGTCTGCTGCGCCACCGCCTGTGCCCGCATTGGCTCCAGCTGCGTCGGTGGCGGCACCAGCAGTGGTGCCAGCAGCCAGACCGCCGGCACCCAGCAGTGCGGAGAAGCCAGGCATGCCTGCCATGCTGGCCATGAGGACTGGGTTGAGGCCTGCCATGCCTGCTATGCCTGCCATGCCTGCTGGGGTGGCACCCATGCCAAAGCCATACCCCAGCCGCGCCGCATACTCGGCTTCCTGCACGGGGCGGCAGAGAGGCAGGCAGTGCCAGATTGAGGGGGCCAGGCCAGCACGCACGCCAGCTCAAATTGCTGAGCTCAGGGCCGCTGCAGCAGCGGCACTGCCTCGCCAGGCACTCTTTTCTTGCCACCCAACAGAACCAGTCCAACGCCACCCCACCCCTTTGCCCACCCGCTTGGCCTTCTCCTCCGCCTCTCTCCGTGCCTCCGCCTCCTTCCGCTCCGCCTCCTCCTTCTGCCGCCGCAGCTGCTCAGCCTGGGCTGCCGCAGCAGCCGCCTGCATTGCCACCTGCTGCTGCATCATGGCCAGCTGCTGCATCATGCGCTGGTTCTGCACCGCTGCCTGCTGCATCGCCGCCGCCTGCAGCGCAACCTGCTGCTGCTGCAGCAGCGCAGCAGAAGAGGCCTGCGGGGCCACCGGCTTGATGGATGGTGGCGGCGGCCCGGGCGGCGGCGGCGGCTTCACACCCCCGCCTGGCAGGATGATGGGCATGCCGCCGGCACCCTGTGGCAGAGCGTGAGTGGGCAGGCGGCAAGAGTCGTTGATGGGTTGGGCAATTGACTGGCAAGCACAGCAGAAACAGCTGACTCCAAGCACCTGCACCGCCACAAGCAACCCCATTGCCTGTCGCAGCTCACCATCACTGCGGCTGCGGGGATGATAGTAGGGCCCGCTACAGCGGTTTGCCCCATGCCGCCCTGCATGCCATTGCGGCCACCCGTGCCAGTAAAGCTGCCTCCCGTTCGCTGCTGCTGCTGCTGCTGTGACTGCCGTGCCGTGCTGGCCCCAGCGGCTGCGCTGCTGCCGCCAGTCCGGCTGGCCGGCCGCTCATGCGCCTTGATGGGGTTTGAGAAGGAGATGAGGAAGGTGCCCATGCCCTCGTGCTGGGTGCCATCCAGGGCACGGTATGCACTGCAGAGGGAGTGGAGGCACGGGTGGGGCAGTAACAACCGATCAGTCCAATCCATCGGAGGTGACCTGATTGTATTTGCAATTGCGCATGCCACCACCCCTGCCGAGCGGCTCAGGCGCTCCCAGCCTGCCACCGCAGCCCTGCCCTGCACTCACGCGTCAGCAGCGAACGAGTGTTTGAAGCCCACAAAGGCAAAGCCCTTGGTGCGGGATGCGTCGGTGGCTGACCGGGGGATGTAGCAGTGCACCACCTCGCCGTACTCGGAAAAGATGGCCCTGAGCGCGTCCGACTTGTTGAAGGACTGCAGGGGTATTTAAGGGTTAAGGGTGGAGAAGGGTGGAGCAGGAGGAGCAGATTGCAGTGGCACGTACGCATGAGCCAGGCAGGCAGGCTCAGGACGTTCAACTTGAGAGCCCGCCACTGGTGCCGTGCACTTGCGTGCCACACATCACATCAAGAAGGAGCTGGACCCAACCCAGACTGACCGTCAACAGGTTGTCAACGTACAGCACGGTGGCAAACAGGCCGGGCACCGTCTTGATGGGCGCCCCCTCGGCGCGCTGCAGCTTCACTCGCTGGTACGCCGGCACTGCCGACGGCGGAAGGGTGGGTTGGTGGGAGGGGAGAGGTGAGGCCCAGCTGCAAGGGCCGTGATGGCAGCTGAGACTGCCAACTGGCTTGCCCCCTGCCGAGGCCGACTCAGCACAGCAGCATGCAGCGGGGAGGCCAGCCAGCCTCAATCACACCTCCTAACCCGGCCAGCATGCACACTCACAGCCCTCCCCGGTCCCGCACCTCCGCCTGCCGGGTCACGCTGCGCCTGCGGGCGCTGCGCCTCCCCCGCCTTGTTCCACGCCTCCTTGCAGGCCGCCGCTGCTCCGGGCAGCGCAAACTCCACAAACGCATAGCCCTTGGAGTCGCCCGCAGGGTTGCGCATCTGCACATGCATTGGGCAAGGGTGTCGGTGCCGTGACGAACTGGGCGCGAGGGCGCAGGCCGCACCCCGCGACCAGCAGCAGTTAACAAGCAGCACACTACCAAGCTGGCTTCAGGGCGTCAAGCCACGGTCAGCGAGCTGAGCTGCAACCCCACGCACCACAAAGCAGCGCTCCAGCGCGCCATACTGCTCGCAGCTGGCTCGCAGGCCTTCGTCAGTCTCGTCGTCGCCGCGCAGGTTGGCTAGGAACAAGCAGACCTGCAGGGCAGGGGGGGAAGCCAAGCAGGCAGCTCTGAGCCGCAGGTTGGGAGGCAGCAAGGCCGCGCCACACAGTGCTTGGAGCATGCCTCCAGCTCCCACCCATCAATGCAGCTGCGGCTGGGGCAAGCGGCGCCTGCAGCAGCAGCAGCAGCAGCGCACCTCCGCCACAGTCTTTTCCACGTTCACTTTGGCGCCGTGCAGCTGGGGCGCCTTGGCCCGCAGCGCTGCAATGAGGCCCTCCGCCACCTTGCTTGCGTCGTGCTCGGCTGTGGCCGCGCCTGAGGCGGGCATGGGGGGCGGCTCAAAGCGCACGAGCGCCACCTTGCTGGCGGGGGTGCACTGCCGGGGGTCAAACACCACACTGCAAGGAAAGATGGAGGCGGTACTGCGTGATGCACTGCTTGCTGCGCAGGCCAACATGCGAGCTGGGTCGGAGGCTGAGATGAACTGAAATGTTGCGCCAAACAACCTGCCAGCCCCGCTGCCCAGAACAGCCGCCCAATTGCACCTGTGCACAGCGTAGTCCAGCTGCTGCGCAGCCAGCAGCTCTGCCAGCTCGTCCTCGGTGGTGGCAGCCGGCAGGCCATAAATGCGCACCATGGGGAACGGCCGCCACTCGTCCGGAACATCCATCACCTGCACCAGGGTGGGGCTGAGGGATGGGTGAGACCGAGGGATGGGGAGGGCGCCAAAAGGCCGCCCCGACTGCCAAGCGCAAAGCGAAGTTGTCGCAGTACACGACACACCAGCCTGGCACTCTCCTCCTGCTGCATGCTTGCAAGCAGGCACCAGCAGCTGCAGTCCCAGGCGTCTCGCACCTGCCACTCCTCGGGCACGGCGTCGTTGGGCGGCGGCGTGGCGCCGGTGCCGGTGCCGCCGGCCCGCAGGGCGCTCTGTGGCGCGGCGCCCGCCTCTGCCACACCCTCGCCACCATCCTCCGTGACCTGGGGCTCGTCCGCCCCGGCTGACGGCTCGCTGTCGGGCTGCTGCTGCGCCTCCGGCTCGTCCACGCTGTAGTCGGGCTCAAACTCCATCTGCTAGCTGCTGCTGGCGCTGTCGAGCGCAGGGACGGGCGGTGCAAGCCAGCGGGGGCTCAGCTCGTCATCTGCTGTTGCCGTGTGCACCGCACAGTGTCTCAACGCTGGGTCTGCGGGTACGATGGTAAGCGCACGCAGTCTGCGACACTATGGGCGGTGCCCATCACGCGCCTGGGGCTCCAGGGCGGCGGCATTAGCTGCCGCGCTGGCAATGCAGCAGGGGATGGGTGTCTCCAGCCCCCGACCACCGATCCCATTGCTCAGCACCCCGATCCGACCACCGGACAGTCGCGGGCGGCGGTCAGCGCGCCTCCGTAGCCCCTCCCGGCGCTCTCCTTCGTCCCCGCGCCGCCGGCGCCCGTCCAATGACGGTGGCGGGCATCAGGCTGGCCCTGGTGCTGCGCGCCAAGGGCGGCGGCAACCTGCTGGTGCAGACGTGAGCGGGCCAGGGCTCTGCCGGTGCTTTCCCGCCCGCTGCGACGTCTGCACCATGATCACGGTCCATCCCCTCGTGATCGCCGGCTCCTCCGCCCGGCCCGAGCGCCCCCGCGGCCTGCCGCCGCCAACCACCCGGCCGCCGCGGCCCCCCTCCCCACGCCACCTGCAGGCATGGGGTGAGCGGTCGCGCAGCTCAGGACGCCAGCACCGAGGTGGCAACCGTCATTGCCAAGTTCTCAGCCGCCGGCGGCAAGGGCAACATCGATGGGTGGGTGCAAGTTCAAGTGGCTCGCTCCTGCTTGCACCCCCGCCCCTGGCCAGCTCATGCCCAGCCTCTCTGCCTGCTGAGGCCCCCCGTCCCCTCCCCCCGGACGCTTCTGCGCAGCACCGGCGACAACCCGCCAGGCTTTGGTGCGGGGCACCTGACGGCGCTGGCGGGGCGCTACGCCGTGACCTACCGCCTGGTCAACTCCGTTTACGCCATGGTGGTGGCCCCGCCGACCGCCAACGTGTTTCTGTGCATGCAGGTGTGTGTGTTGCGTGCATGTGCAGCTCAGGCTTGCTGGCCGTTGCACCTCGAGGCGCCCGCTGCTGCCACGGCTGTCCGGGCGCTCTCGAGCCCTTGCTGCCTGCAAGGGTCTGTTGACCCATGTTGAGCCTCTCCTGCATTCTGGCCAGCCATTTGTGGTCACCAGTCTCGTGCACTGGCAGAACCGTGGGCCGGCTGTGGCACCCGCTCAACAAGCGCACCGCCACCTGTGCTGCAGCTGCTGGATGCGGCCGCCAAGGTGCTGGTCGGCGTGAGCAAGGGCGTGGACGTCACGCCCGACAAGGTGTCCAAGCGCTACACCGAGGTGGGTGCTGGCCGTGTGGGGCCTGGGCTAGCCTGATTGGAGGTGGCATACAGAGGTTCTGCACTGGCAGGCGCTGGGAAGCTGCCGTGCCCGGTGCGCCTGCATGCTGTCATGCCCCCTTCTGCCACCCTCCCCTAGAGAGCTGGAGCTGCCTTGCTGACCGTCTCTTGCATGCCCTCCCAACTCCCCACCCACCGCCCTGCTGTAGGTGTACCAGCTGCTGGACGACCTGCTGGCCACCGGCATGTCCACGCTGCCGCCCGCCTTTATGCACAGCTCCGCCACCGACGAGCGGCTTCTGGTGGTGCCAACCTCCGCGGCGGATGCGGCACGCCGCCTGAAGCGCTTTGTGCGCGGCGGCAAGGCCTCCACGTTTGCGGCCAAGAAGGAGGAGGAGGGCAGCGACAAGGGCGGGGACCCCACGCCGCCGCCGGTGCCGGAAACGCCGTCGTCACGCGGCGACCGCCAGCCCTTCTCACCTGCCAACGCCGACCCGCTGGGGGCGGTGGCCTTTGACATCCCGCCAGATGCGCTGCCGCCGCCACCAGCACGTGCCGCTGTGGCTCGCCGAGCGCCCGTGCTGGCGGCGCCGCAGCGCCCCACGCCGCCGCCGCCTGCCTTCAAGGGCGCGGTGGATGATGAGGCGGACAAGGCGCCGCCGCCTGAGGCCGAGGGCTTTGGCGCCTTTGGCGAGGTCGAGATGCTGGGTGCGTGCTGTGCTTTGCTTGACCTCATGTTCTTCCAGTGCCAGGCTGTGGTAGCTGCGGCAGGCAGGCATGTGGCTTGTTTGCTGTTCTGGTGCCGACATTGTTGTGCGAATGCTGCCTGTGCGGTGCAGCCGGTCGGTGAATGGCGGATGAGCAGTCAATGTTGCATGTGGCTGCCAGCTGTTCAGCTTCAGGCAAAAGAAAGACATTGGTGTTCAGCCATTGGCAAACAAGTTCTCTTCTATTCTGCCCATCCACTTTTGCAGAAGCGGAGAAGGCCCCTGAAGCGGCAGCGGCAGCGGCAGCAGAGGGGCCCGAGGGCTGGGCGCAGTTTGGGGAGGAGGGCGAGGCAGCCGGCGCAGCAGCAGCGGCAGCAGAGCAGGCGCCTGCCAAGCCAGCAGTGCCAGCCCTGCCGGCCATCACAGAGGTGGATGTGAAGGACAGCCTGCAGCTAACAGAGGTCTGGCGAGCCGAGGTGGCAGGCGGCACCGTGGTGCGGGCGGGGATGGAGGGCGGCGTTCGGCGCCGGTTGGCGCCCTACGGTCTGGCGGCCGCCCGCTTCCGTGTGCTGCCTGCCCACGCGGGTGTGGTCAACGCCTGCTTGCGTGTGGCTGCGATGAACCGCGACTTTGCAGAGCAGCTGGATGGCAGCAGCGCAGCGGCGGCAGGCGGCGGCGCAGCGGCGGCAGGCGGCAGCGGCCAAGGGGGTCCAGCGGCAGGGCAGGCTGACCATGGGGCCTTCCTGGCCAAATTCACCCAGGCATCTGTGGGATGCTGCTACCTGCTGTACACGTGAGCTGCTGCCGTTTGCTGTGTTCACGGTGTGGGCATCCTCAGCAATCCAGCAGTCATTGGACTGCTGCTGCCGTTCATGCCGCACATGCTCTGTGCCACCCCAGAGTGCCCTCACTCTGCGTGCTTCGATTGTCCCCAAACCTGTCCTGCAGGCTGCCGGCTGTGGCATGTTCCCCGCCGCTGCTGGCGGAGCTGCTGGTTGTGCCTGGCGCCGACCCCGCCAAGCCCGGCAGCTGGCAGGGGCTGGTGGTGCTGCGCTATGTGGCCTCGCCCCACCTGCCCGGTGCGCTGCTGGATGTGGTGGTGGACCTGAGTGTGCCCCCAGAGGCAGCCACCCTGGTGCGCACCTCCCCCTCAGCCCAGTGGAGCAAGGAGCAGTGCCAGCTGCGGTGGTCGGTGCCGCGAATAGCGCCCGGTGCAGCGGGTGAGCTGCGGGCAGTGTTTGGCGGCAAGGCCGGCGTGGCGGCGGCGGCAGCAACCTCGGCACTCGCCCGGCAGGCTGAGGCGCGGCTGCTGTTCAGCCTGCGGCCAGGCAAGAGCCTGTCGGGTGTGGGCTTCCAGGTTGCGGCAGCGGAGCCTGAGGCGCCCTTCATGCCAGCCAACATGCAGTGCTTTGGCGAGATGCGCGTGCGGGTGTGAGCCCTGGCGGCTGGTGCTGCTGGTGTGCATCAGACCAGCTTGTAACAGAGCAGTAGACTGAAAGAGCACAAGAGTGCAATCGGCAGATTCAGACGATCAGTGCAGCTGTGCAATGGCGCTCGAGTTCTTGCTCCACAGCCACATGGGAATGTATGCAGCAGTCAGGGGCTGCCCTCTGCTTCTTGCTCCTGCATTGCTGAAATTGCAGCTACCTCAACCTGCTGCACCTCCAGCCAGCGTGCCGCCCTGCCATGCGAGCCGGTCGGTCCAGCTGGAGCAAGGTGCATGTCCTCCATGCCAGCAGGTGCAGAGGCAGGGGCAGCGCCTCCACGCCACAGCAGGCCCTGCAGGGCCTGGCGCAGGCTGGCTGTGTGCGAGGCAAACGCCAGGGCAGCTTGTGCGGAGCTGTTGCTGCTGCTGCTGGGCGGTGAACCAGCATGGTCCATCTGGTGGGCGGCCTTCGGCAGGGACAGGTCTTCAATGTACTGTGCGTCAGAAGGCAGATGGGGAGAGAGCAGGCAGGTCAGCAGGCAGGTTAATTCAGAAGCAGAACTGGCCAAAGTCTGTTCTAGGTCCTCACGTTGGCAGCCGCATTCTCCAGAGTTTCAAAGCTGCAGCCAGCGCCTCACCTGCAGGTATGCATCCACCAGGGCATGCACCAGCGCGGGGTTGTCCTGCAGCAGCGCTGCCACGTGGCTGGCTTCCAGGCGCCAGATGGAGCAGGTGGACACAGCCCGAGCTGCACATGGGAGGCGGCAGTGCAGTTCAGTGGCAAGACATGTGGGATCGGTGCCCTGCCGAGTGCATTAATAACGTGGCGAACATACAGTTTGATGAGCCCTTTGTCCAGTCTGCTGCAACCATGCACCCACCCGTGTGCAGGCGGGTCGTCACTTCGGGGCAGTCCACACCGAATGGCTCCAGCAGGGCAGCCTGGCCCAGCACGGCGGGTGCGCGAATTGTCGTCACCAGACGCCAGCCCCTCAGGATAGCCACCTCTCCTGGCAGAGGCATGGGAATGGCGGTCGGTGGGCAGAGCACCGAGCTGATCCCGAGCCCTCAGCCTGTGCCATGCGGCTGCATGCCTCTTGCCCTGCACGCTCACCAGCTTGCAGCACATTGCAGTGGCCCTGAGCTTTGTCGCCCTGCTTGAAAATATCCAGCCCAGCAGGCGTGTGACAGGGCTGCAGGTCCGCAGCCAGGAAGCGCAGGGCCTGCAGCCAGGGAGCTGGGAGGCAGGGCAAGTTTACAAGGCTGGCTGGGCAACCGTGCCAAGGCACACGCCAACCACACAGTATTGCAACATTGGCAGGGCCTTCGCACTGCGCAAGCGCGGCCCACCTCCTCGGGAAGCGAGTGCAGCAAGCGCGAGGCACGCAGTGCAGGGCCCGCCAGGCGCCACAGCACGTCTGCCCGCAGCGCAGCCGGCAGCTCGCGGAGTTGCTCCGCCTCATTGCCGGCTGCGCAGGGAGCAGGTGTTGTGACGATCCAAGCACAGTGGCAACTGAGAACACCTTAGCCAGACCCGTTGACCCCACACCACAGATCTGGGGGGGCAGATGGTACAGCAGGACAGCGGCAGTCCACTCCCAAGACGCTGCTCTGGAGCCACGCTTGCCCCGCACTGCTGCCCACCTTCTGAGGGGGCCCATATCTCCGCATAGAACCGCCGCACTCGCTGCTGCAGGTCCCCAGGCAGCAGACGCTCCTGCAGTTGGTGGGACAGGCTCGGAGGTCGGCAGCAGTGAATGTGCAGGCTCAGAGTGCCGGTAAGCTGCAGGGCCGCCGTGCCTGATGGTACACACTCCCATGCCTGTTCCCCTGACGCTGAGCCCACCTTGCCCACAGGCAGCAGCGCTGTGCCCACCTGCATCCATGCCTCCGCCTCAAACAGCTGGTCCAGCAGCACTGACGCCTTGTGAGCACTGCGGGACGAGGCTTCAACCACCTCAAAGATGAGCGTCACAACACAGGCCCACCTGCGGATGACAGCGGAAGAGGAGCGGCTTGTGCAGCTTGAGTGCAGATTGGCGGCTGGCGTCATGGCCAGTGAGCGCGGCTGCCTGAATGGCCTACCAGGCTGGCTCACGGCGCTGCAACACAAGCTGGGTGAACGCCACCCACCAGAACACGCTGAAGCAGTCGTACAGCATGACCACCGCAATCTCTGGAACGGTTGTGCAGATCACGTCTCCTGAGGAAGACAGAGGCTGGTAGAGGCTGGGCGGCTGGCATGCCATGGCCTGTCGCCAGACCAAGCAGGGCGCAGGACAGAGGGCTTGCAGCCCCCATCTGCTTGCCCACGTTGTCCCCACTCACCATACACTGCCGTGGTGATGGTTGACAGGGCAAAGTAGCCGCTGCAACATGCCCGAAATGGGTGGGGTTGAGGACACATGTGTACAGTACAGGAGGCGACAGAGATGACAACACATTTGTCGTAGCGACAGAGATGACAACACATTCTGTCGTAGCTGTGCATGCATGGGATGACAAAAGCAGGCCAATGCCCTTACCTGTACAGCCAGCGAACTGCAGTGGGAAGCCACGCAGGATTGGCATGTTGAGCTGGGCGGAAGCAAGCGGCATGCAGACAACCGCGGAGGCGTCTGCGACGTGACGCCACAGCATGCACAGCAATCACTCCAGGCTCTGCATGCTTGCGGACCCACCCGGAGCAGAAGCTGCAGCAAGGTCTCCCAGGTGCAGCTGAGTGGGAACATAGGGCCCCTCAACCCTGCAGCATTTGGATGAGAGCAGCAGGCAGCAGCTGGAAGGTTGCTCCAGCTGGCACACCAAAGCCTATCAAGGGCCGAGCAGGTCTAGTTGCTAGACAGGCCGGCCAGGCAAGAGCAGCCATGCAGTTCTGTCCCCACCTCACCAGCTGTTGGACACTCCCTGCACCTCCGCCAGCCACCACCAGAAGCAGCCCAGCAGGTTGGTGAGCAGCGCCAGGATCCACACCTGCAGCGCACTCATCGTGCGTGGCAGTGGTAGGGCTGCAACCTGTGCACATGCTGGCAAGGGAACCCAGCCCGCCCAACCGCATGCCACGGCTCACCACGCACAGCCCATACATGCCCGCGGTGGTGAGCTCAAACATGAAGCGGGAGCCTCCTGCAATGCGGATGGAAGGAGTGGGTTGGCTGATTTGGCCATATGGCTGCGCAAGGCTAGGGATACAATGCAACCTTCGCACGGCATGCAAGGCGGGCACGTGTGGCCTGCTGTGCAAGTGAGTGGATTGAGCATTGCATTCAGGGCCCACCTGAACCGGCGGCGAGCCCCGCCCCCCAAGCCGCCTTGGCCAGGCGCTTCACGCGCAGCAGGCGCAGCATGCGCAGGAAGTGGAACAGCTTCCAGGCCACATTGCCACCACCAAGCGACAGCACTGCCACCTGGGGCACGATGGCCAGGACTGTGGGCCAGCGCGGGGAGGGTCGAGAAGCGGGTTGAGTGTTGTTCCTTTGCAGCCAGGGGATGCTCATACGCTTGCAGGAGCAGTAACATGCGCAGCCCTGTGACCAATGTCAAGCAGTGGCACAGTTCAGCAGCAGCACAGTTCAGCAGTAGCACATCGGTGCATGCCCCGCTCACCTGCTGCTGCATCCCACAGGAAGCTGCCGTGGCGCACGTACTGGCGCAGGCACGTGGGCCCGTCCAGCACCACTGCAGATTGGCAGGCAGGGCAGGTCTGTTCAGGGCACCGATGCCTGCAGCGGGCTGCTAATTTAGCCAGTGCAGAGCCTCTTGACAAGGGGATGCGTGCCGGCCCAGCAGGCAGGGCGCGCCCATGCGCCTGCCGGTCCACGACTGCAGGATGAAGCCTGTGTGCAGCCCCATGAGCAGGTCGGCAGCAAAGACGGCAGCTGTGTGGTGAGTGGGAGCGGAACCTTGTCGTGTCACCCAGAGGGTTGGTGGGGCAGGAGGCAATGTGAGTGATTGAAAGGCAAAGAGGACACCCCCCAGGTCTTCCCATGAATAACACCTTTCCCAATAACGCCCATTGAGGACTCACTGGCTGCAAAGTCCAATGCAACCAGCCAGTTGATGTGGGCCTGTGAGCCAAAGCCCACGCTCAGCGGCACCAGGAAGGCTGCGGCAGGGGATGGAGCTATGGCGCATGGCAGAATCAGCAGAGTGTAGACCAGCACGAGTCATTGCCCTGCACTCGAGCTGCAGTTGAACTGCTTTCCCACGATCCCTCCCTCCTCCCTGCACCATCACCTGTGTAGGTGAGATCCACGGAGCTCGCCACAGCATCCCAGCGTGCCACCCACCGTGACACAGGGCTCAGCAGCGGCAGCTGGAGCACCGAGCGCCGGCGACGGCCGCCAGGGTCAAAGCGCCGCCAGGCCCGCTTGCTGCGCACTTCTTGTGTGCGTGACGGGTCCAGCGGCGCCACCCGGGTAGGCACTGCATGGCCAAGCAGCATTCGGGGAAGAGGGGATTCTTGGCAGCTGCAAGTGGCCCCTTGGAGCGGCGTGGCGGCGGCGGCAGGCAACCCAACTCACCCTGCCCGTGGATGCCGAGCGTCGAGGCTCTTCTGCACTCCTTGATGCCTCCATCAGGCGTCAGACCCGCCTCCAGGGCGCCTGCAGCAGAGCCGTCGGCTCGCATGGCTAGGCAGCTTGCCCTGCAATGCCTTTGAACGGGCTCTCTGACCTCCAAGGAAGCTCGAACTTTGGGTGCTAGACCAGAACAGAGCAGACCACATCCGCATGCCGTGCCTGCTGGGCTTCGCTCCCTGGACTGCTGCCGCTTGATCCCGCCACCCACGTGAAAAAATAACACCAGAGCAAGCACTGATGATGCGACTACATTACTCACTATGTTGTACAAGCATAGGATATGAGACATGTCAGGCACACATTTGAAAAAGCACAAGTGGCCGCTGCCCAGGCTTTCACTACTCTTTGCGGGCAGCAGCCGCCGCGCGGCATGCGGCTCTGTGCGACGGCCAAAAGTGCTGCTGGCACTCGGCGCTGCAAAACAAAAGGCCTGGGGTGCGGCACCCAGCGCACAGCCGCAGCTTGGACCCCGCCGCCCGGGTGGCACCGCACACGGCACAGTGGCGTGCCTGCTGCTGCTCCTGCTGCTCCTGCTGCTCCTGCTGCTCCTGCTGCTGGGCTGGCTCCGCCTCAGAGCTGGGCTGCCCGCTCTCTGAGCCGGTGTGCCAGTCGTCGGAGCCGCTGCTGTAGTCCTCATCCCAGCTGCTCTCAGTCTCACTCTCGCTGGTGTCAGGCACACCCTCCAGAGCAGATGGCTCCACAGCCGCCAGCTGCCGCAGTGCTTGGGCAGCGGAGTATCGTGCCCCCTCATAACCCAGCAGGGGGCGCAGGGCTGCAATGCCGCCTGATGCCACAATGAAGCGGCTGTGCCTGGGGCTGGCTGCTGCCAGCTCACCAAGCGCCGAGGCAGCAGCAGAGTGCAAGTCAGCTTCAGGCTCAGCTGTGCCGCTCCTCAGCGCGCCCAGCAGCGCGCGGATGGCGCCGGCTGCCACCATCTGGCGGCTGAGCTGGTGTGCATATGCATCGACCGCCCAAGCGGCTGCATGCTGAACTTCCATGCTGCTGTGCCCGAGCAGCTGCACCAGCACCGCCACACCGCCGGTCGCCTCCAGCTGCTCAGCTGCACCAGGAACGGAGGCCAAGAGTGGCAGCACTGAAGCTGTCCACTGCACCACATACTCGGGTGCGCTGCGCTGCTGCTGCTGCAGCAGCAGTTGAACCAGTGTCGGCACCGCGCCGCAGTCAACCGCTGTGTCGGCTGCATCCTCCTCTTCATTCACAATGCTGCCAAGCGCGGCAGCAGCATACCCTGGTGCGCCCTCGTGGTCGCTTGCCAGCAGCCTGACCAGTGCGGGGATGGCCGCTGCAGCCTCCTCACAGCACTCTGCATCGCAGAGCGTGAGCATGTTGAGCGCCCAGGCTGCGTCTGCCGCCACGCCGCCATCGTTGGCGCGGCGCAGCAAGCACACCAGCCGCCCCACAGTGCCTGCCGCTACCAGGGCTGCCGCCTGATCATCATCTGCCAGCGCCCGCACGGCTCCTGCAGCTGCCTCCTGCTGCCCTGGAGTACCGCGGCACAGCATTCGCAGCAGCTGCGGCACAGCGCCAAGTGAGACGATTGCTGCGCCACGGCCCACCTCATCCTCTGCCAGCGCCGCAAGCGTGTGGGCAGCTTTTGCGCTAGTGGCAGGTCTGCCATCCCTCAGCAGTTGCACCAGGGTCGGCAGTGCACCGACAGCCAGAGCTTGCCGGCAGTCCTCACAATCCACTGCTAGGTTGGTGAGCGCCGCAGTGGCCCACTGTCTGAGGTCCGCCTGCGTGCTCCTTAGCAGGGGCAGCAGCAGCGGCACGGCACCAGCTGCGCAGGCTGCACGGCCGATCTCGGGTGCGAGGCTGCCTGTCAAGCTGGTGAGTGCTGCTGCCGCCGCCACCTGCACCACTGCCGGGCTGTCTGCGACCAGGCAGAGCAGGGCAGGCACTGCGCCAGCTGCTGCGATGGCCTCGCAGCGGCTGGCCTGGCCGTCAGCCGTCAGCACTTCAAGCGTGTGAGCCGCCCACTGCTTGGCTGCGGGCAGGCTGTTGGGCCGAAGCAGCAGCGCCACCAGTGCCTCTGGGGCACCCGCTGCCATCATCTCGGCGCAGCAGAAGGTGCAGCAATCGGCCTTGTTGAACAGCTGGCGGGCCGCCTGTGCCTGCACCATGCGGCCACCACCGCTGCCTCGCAGACGGTGGATCAGGGCGGGCACGTTGTCTGTGTGTGCCATGCTGCAACAGGATGGGGCGAAACTGTCGGCATGTGGGGAGAAGGTGGGCGGGCGGTGGACGGCGGGCAGCGAGTGCGGCAGCAGCGGGCCACGAGCAGGCGGCGCTGCATGTCCCAGCATCTGACCTCACCTGGTAGCGTTTACGGGGCGGTCGGCGGCCGGAACAGCGGTGCGCTGTGCGAAAGCGACGTGCTCGAGGCACCGTAACCCCCCGGGACGCCCTGCGGCACCCTTAGCAGCCCCCGATGAGTTCAGGGGTGCCGTTCACTTTCCAGGGCAGCACTGCCACTGAGGAGGAGGCAGAGGGGCTGTGAGTGGAAACCACCAGAGATCTCCGAATGGGCGGCGCGATTTGGCGGCCGTGCGCCGCAATGGCATTCAAGCTAATCCCCAGGCAACTTTTCCTTTCCAGCGCAACATCTCAGTTACAGAGGGGTGCAACAAGGTAGCCCATGAAGTTGTCCCGGCCTGCGCAGGCTTGCCGTTGCCGGGAGACACGCGCTGCACCTGCAGCCGCCTGCAGCCGCCCGTCACCGCCGCCCGCTAGCCATGCGCTGGAGGTGCCCCTGCAGCTGGCTCAGTTCGCGAGCATGGCCATTGCGCTGCTCCCGGACCTTCTCCAGCTTCTCCTGGCAGTCCCTCAGCCTGGCATTGCTGCCGTCCAGCTTGCGCCGCAGGTCGGCAGTCTCCTTGGTCAGCCGCTCAACCTCTGCCTCCAGAGTGGCCTTCTTCTTCTCCCAGCCTGCTTGAGCCTTGGTCTCGCCTTCCAGCCGTGCCCTGGGTTGCAGGTGTAGGCGGCGCAGGACCCAGCTGGGCTGACTGTTGTCCAGAAATGCGGTTACCACTGGCATTGACCAGCAGCGGAGGATGTGCCCAATGCTGGGTTCTCAACACACTCACTGTGATGTAGCGCCCCACTTGGCAGCCACGGCCTCGAGCCGCTTGACCTTCTGGGCCTGCTCCTGCAGCGCCGCACGCTCCTGCGCCCAGGCCGCCTGGGCTTCCTTCAGCTCTTGTTGCGCTGTGCGTGCCTCGCCTTGCGCCGCCATGCTAAGGTTGTAGTACTGGTGCGCGTGCTGCTGTAGGGTGTCGCGCTGCTGCCGCAGGGTGCGGGCAATGGCCACCACGGGCTCCAGCGGCTGGCCCAGGCGGATGAGCGACTCAAGGGCGGCCGTCACCTGCGCCAGGCGCGCCGGGTCCGCCTCCTCTGCCTCCAGCCCCTCACGCAGCAGGCGGCAGATCTCGACCATCAGGGCGGCAGGGCCGCCCGCCACGAACGCCTGGGCGGCCACCTGGATGGCCTGCAGCTCGCAGAGCAGGGAGGGAGGGCAGGGAGGGTGAGCGGGAGGGGGAGGCTTTCAGGGTGCCTCCAAGTGCACCAGAGAGCCTGCCTACCTGCTGCGAGTCCATGGCGAGGCAGAGCGGGAAGAACCGTGAGCAAGGAGACGGGGAAATGAGAGTGAGCTTCTGGATGCCAGAAGATGTAGGTGGCGCCGCGTTTCAATGTTGACTGGGCCCATGCAGGCGCATGCAGGTGCATGCAGGGGCGAGGGTTTGGGAGGCCATGCATTTGAGCTGTTATGCTGCAGTAACGTGTGGATACATCGTATGATGGCTGTGTGTCGAGTGCAGCAGCAATAGGTTTAGGAGCATGGAGCCCTTGAGCTGCATCGACACGCGCTTGGTACCGGGGTCCCTAAGAGCAGGTGTGCTGAAGCCCCCATGGAGGCGACTTGTGGACAACTGTGGCTGCAAATGTTTGGCGAACCCTTCCAACAGTATAGTACGACTGTGCGGTCGCAGTGCATGAGAGGCTTGGGCCAGTGGTGCCACTCCAACGGGGCTGATGCGCTCGCGGTGGCGCCAGCGGCCCATGAGCCCGCTGCCGCTGGGGCGCTCCCTCCGTCCTGGAAGCGGCGCACTGGCTTTGCTTGCCCACCTTGCGCCACCTCGCACCAACTCGATCCGCCCATTCCGCACCAACAGGACCCCAGGCTTGCGTTCGCTAGTCAACCGGCAACCCCCCCTGCCGCCTTCTCTCCCGGCAGCGCTGCAGCATGCTGTAGGGGCAGCCAAGAGGCTCATTTTGCCATGGAGCTCGTGGAACGCCTCTCTTCCTCGCTAGCACCCAAGGGGCTTGACGTGGTGCAGCCCCTGGCCCTCAGCTGGTGAGTGCAGTCCGCCACAAATACGCAGCGCCGTCTCGGGCCGGCTGCAAACGCGCCAGAGCGGTCGGGTGGGCGCCAGCCCCTCCGTTTGCTGCTTTCTGGCAGCCCGCGGCGCTGCCAACCCCGATGCACAACATCAGGGGGCGCCCAGGACCGCGCATCAGTGCCGCCCGTCTCAGGTTTCAGCGCCGCGCACCACCGCCGTCAGCGACGCAGCTCCTCGCCGCTGAGCGCCCGTCTGCTCAGCGCCCCGCTCTGCTGCACCACCCCTGTCCTGCCCAGGTACAATGACAGCATCCCCGCAGAGCTGGGAGCCTGCATCCCCGCACGCGGCGCCGCCGGCGAGGGCGCGCTCGCCGTGCTCGTGGGCAACTCGCGCGCCCTGTGGGAGCCGTTCCTAGACGCCTGCGCCACAGAGGACTTGCTGTCCAGCGACAACCCACTGGACCTCTACCTGCAGCGGGCGTTGTGCGACGGCTTGGAGAGCAGTGCGCCGGGGTGAGCACCGCCGCTGCTGCGGCAGGGCAGGGCGGTTGGGCAGCAGTTGGGCGGTTGGGCGCGAGTCAGCGGCAGTGCTTCAGTTGCACCGTGCTGGGCAAGCGGCCAGCTCCCTTGCTGCTGCCACATACCACTGAGGAATCCAAACCTCTGGTTGGCTGCACGCTTCCCTCGCAGGCTGCAGCACCGCATCTACTGGAGCCATCGGCGCACCGACGATCTGGTGCCCGGCCCGGGCGTGCAACTCGGAGCAGCGAGCGCTAGTGAACATGTGGCCTTCCAGCGCATGGCGCACCACGCGGGCCTGGCATACCTGGACGAGGTGCGCTGCTGGTTGTTTGACTGGCTGCTGGTCTGCTGTGTCTTTGATGCACGAGCATACCAAGCGGCTGGGCGCGTTGCGATCGGCTTGTTGCACTCAGCGCCTGCCCTGTCCACTCCTGCCGCGCTTGCTACGGTTTGCTGACCATTTGTGCGCCTCACCCGCTCGCAGTCGTCGCACCTGTGCCTCCACCCGCGCTTTGGCCCCTGGTTCTCGCTGCGCTGCGTCGTCATCTTTGACAACATCCCATGGGTGCGCACCTGCGCCTGAGTCAAGCAGCCAGGGGACCTGGGTGGTGCAGCATTGCACGCCGCAGCATGGGGGTGGACACAAAGTGGGTGGTCGTGGAGCACACTCAACCACCGCCGCTTCGCGATGCACTGCCCGCTGCGCCCGGGCCAGACTCATGCCGCATCAACCCCCTGTGCCCGCGCAGGGCAAGCCCAAGCCGAAGGAGCTGCCCAACCCGCTGCCGGCTGCCACCCAGATGTATGTGAAGATGGCTCTGCACACCGCGGTGCACAACACCAGGTGGGGGGCATCAGAGCGCTGTAGGGCAGTGCCCGTCCATGGAACCATTCACTTGCATCTGGAGCAGTTGCCAGCAACCATGCAGGAGCCAGACCGTGCAGCCTGCTTCCTCCTGTGCATCATCTGCAGGCACCCTCCCCTCTGCCTCTCCTGCCCCCTCACTGCTCCGCCTGCCCGCCCCCCTTCGTGTGTGCAGCAAGAAGTTCCACCTGCCGGAGGTGGATGTGGAGGCGGCAGAGGCAGCGCTGGCTGAGGCCAACATTGAGCCGGTGCTGGAGGAGGACAGCGACGAGGAGGGGGAGGGGGAGGCGGGGGGCGCAGGCAGCTCCTCTCAGGGCGGGCGGCGCCAGGAAGGCGCTGTGCCCACCCCCGACCCCTTGCTGCCTGGCGGCCTGGGCCCGGTGCGCTGCCCCAGCAGCAGCGCACGCAGCCAGGAGGGCAGCCAGGACGGCTGCGCCAGTGCAGGCAGCACGCCCACGTGCAGCAGCGGCGCCAGCACGCCGCGTGCGCTGCGGGGAGAGGCTGCTGCGCCCGCTGGGCCTGAACAGCTGGTCACCACAGCAGCGGACCGGCTCAGGGCCCTGGCTGTGGACATCCCTGCTGGCAGCGCCGCCCGCAGCCGCAGCCGCACCCCCGACTCTGGTCGGAGCGGCAGCCCGGGTGGCCAGCAGGTGGGCAGCGCGTGCAGCAGCGGCAGCAGGCGCAGCAGCATGGACAAGGAGGGGCGGCCCTGCATACGAGCGGTGGCCGCCAACTGGCGCGCCTGGGTTGCGGTGCGCGACTCGCCTTGCCCAGGTGCGCCAGGAGTACGGTTGATGCCGCTGCAACTTGCTCCTTTGCCGGGGCACTGCCGGCTGTGTTGCTATGCTCCAGGATCCCGTCAACAACCCTGCCCAACAACCCTTTGCTCAGCCGTTTCGTTGCCGGCTCAGAATTCCTGTGTTGGCTCCCTATCCACGCTTGCAGGCCACCCCATGCGGTACAGCGAGGAGCAGGTGCGGGCGCTGGTGGCAAGCTGCCTGTGCAGTTTGCATGCATGCCCTGCCCGGTCCTGCGGTTTGGGGATGGCCTGAGCGGTGAACAGATGGCGTGCGGCAGTGCTCTGGTCTGCTTTGCTGCCAACGCACCAGCCGCCCGGCTTACCTCCTTCCCCGCTCAACCCAATGCTCAACAGATTGTGTACCACTACACCCGCGACCGAGCCGTGCTGGCCAAGGCACTGCTGCGCCGCGGCTGCGTGCCACACTCCACCGTACCGCTGCCCGCCACCGGCCTGCTGGACCCGGCCTACCAGGCCTACCATTCTGCAGCCATGGAGGCTCAGAAGGCGGCGGGTGTGCGGCGGCACTACCCCGCGGCACCTGCTGTTGGCGAGCCCATCAGCGCCGCATGAGCGGCGCCAAGTAGCCGGCAGTCTGTGCCGCCCTGCCTGCGCTGAGCCCGCGCTGAGCCTGCTGGTCTGCAGCGGCGGCGAGGTCCCAGTAAAAGGGCTGCCCCTGGCCACGCGCTGCTGGCGGGTGCATCAGGACCCGCCGTTGCTTGCTTGCCATGACCAGCCCAACCAATCCTCACCTTGCACGTACCGTATCCCAACTTGGCCCCCTCTTGTGCACTGCCCCTATGCATCATGCGCCATGTCTTGCCCTGCTCTCGTGCCCTGCTGAACGGATGTTGCTGCATTGCATTGTGCGCACCCTTCTCGCCGCCGCAAGGTTGAGCCTCGCTGCAGCCCCTTCTTTCTTTCATTCCTAACATCATCCCATTGCGGGCATTCCGCCACCGTGCATCCCGCTGTTTGTCTCACCCGCTCCCCCTCCCGCTGACGTCTGTCTGCTTGTGCCAATCGCCTACATGTGTGGCTGTTGAGCCTGCTGTTGTTTGTTTGCCTGCTGCGCCTCCCAGCTGTACATAGCAGCACGCCATTTTGCTCTTTTCCCCCTCTTCTTCATCCTACCCTGCCATTTTTGTGGCCGCCGGCCGCGCCATTTTTCGCCTCCTCTTCCCTCAGATGACCTTTTTCTTCTGAACCTGAGAGCGCATTTGACACGCCCAGCATGTGAGCCCCAAGCGGCGCCCGAAAGCAATGGAAAACCGAGCGGTGGCGGGTGCAGAAGTCGGAGGGAAAGTCAGTCGGGAAGCACAGCACGATACAGTCGTTGCAGTCACAGTCCAAACAGGGGGGCTGCCAATCAGCAGCCACGGTGGTAGAATGGTTGCAATCACGATAGAAGTACAAGCCCAAGCGCGTGCCAGTCACGACGCACTCCGGGCGCTGCCCCTGCTGCCGGCGCTGCTGGGCGCCCGCTGCTGCTGCGCCTGCTGCTGCTGCGCCTGCTGCTGCTGCGCCTGCTGCTGCTTGCGGCCTGGGTCAGGACTGACGGCGGGGCTAGCGCTCACGCTGTGGAAAATGCTCTCCAGCCCGCTGCTGCCCACCGTGCCTGGTGTGAGGCAGGTCACAAAGCTGCCGCTCACTTCGCTGGGCAGCTCCAGCGTCAGCCCGCCGCTGCCGTAGCGCCCAGTGCCGCCAGCCGGCGCCTCAAATGCTGAGCTGTCATCCGTGAACTCTGACCGCCGCGAGACATGGGCCTCCGCCAGCGGCCCCAGCGGTGACTCACAGGCCAGAGACAGCTGCTGCAGCCGCACACGCTCGCTCTCCTCCAGGCAGCTCAGCATGGCGGTTGCCTGCGCCGTGTTGGCCCGCTCCAGCGCTGACAAACGACGGGGTGGGGTGGGGTAAGGGGCAGTGGGGCGTTTAGGAACAGCCACCAAGCAGCACAAGGCTCCCAAGGCATCCTGTGAACAGGACCGGCAGCACCCCACAGCCCCAGCTTTTCTGCAACAGCAGCAAAGACACTGCACAGCAAGCAATACAGCAAGCACCCACCAGAGACGCGGGCCTGCAGCTGCACATTGTCGTTCTCCAGGGCCGCGGACCGCTGCTGCGCCTCCCGCAGCTCGCGTTGTGCTGCCCGCAACTCCTCGCTCTGCCGCGCCAGCAGCTGCAGCGCCGTGCTGCTCTCCTCGCCCAGGGCAGCGCCCTCTGCGCAATAGGGTGGCAGGCAGCTATATCGACAGGTGGGAGAGCGAGCGGGACAGCAGGCTGATGCCCCATGCCCCATCTGCGTCCAGAGCACACCCAAAGACTGAGCAGCGGCCATCCCAGGCGGCGCAGCATCCAGTCCCCACACTCAGAGTGGCCCCAGCGCACCCAGCAGCTCCTGGCGCAGCAGCGCATTCTCGGAGGCCAGGTAGTCGCGCTCACGCCGCGCCTGGTCCAGCCCCTCCTTCAGCGCCGCCCGCTCACCCAACAGCTCCTGCGGCAGTGCAATGGGGGCCAGAGAGCACGGATGGACACTCTCACCGTGAGGGCAAGTGGCGGCTTTGCGCCAATGGTGACAAAGCCGCAGCGGCGGTGGGCGTCAATCCGCTGTGCAGACTGCAGCAGCTGGGCAGGTTGTGGCCAGCGGCCCAGCACATGATGGCGCATTGAGCTGCTGCACACGTACCTGCATGTGCTCGGCCAGGAAGCTGCTCTCCTCCTGGGCTGCGCTGCTTGTCTTCTCCACCTGGCCAGTCGGGTAGGGTTGTGAGGGGCAGCGTGTTGAGACCCTCGGGCACACCCGCAGCGAGGGCAGAGAAGCTGGAAACGGCTTCCACCGCTGCTGGATGCCGCAATGTTTTCAGTTGAGTGTTGCATCCAACGCTGAGCATCAGCAGCTCGACCGCTGCAGCACCGCACGAAGCCACCCAAGCCGAGGCCCCACCGCCGCACCCGCGTCTTCTCGCTCTTGGCACAGGCCAGCTGCTCTGCAAGCGCCTCATTGGTGGCGCTCCTCACTTTGATCGCCTGCTCGGCCATCTGCAGGAAGGCCTGGACCTGCACACCAGCAGCGTGGTGCAACGTATCTGTGAGCAAGCGCGAGGCACGCGGCTGGCGGGGGCGTCTGCCGCCCACTGGCGGCGACCCAGCTCCTGGCGCTCGACCGCGTCGGCACCGCTGCAAATGCAAGTGCTGTACTGCCCGGTGCGTTCGGCACCTGCCGCGGGCCGCAGGCGCTGCCAGGGCACCAGCTGTTTGCGGGCTAGGGTCCCGGCGACAGCCAGCTCACCTCGCTCCATTTCACGTACTCCGCGGCATCTGGCTGCTGCGGTCCCGCGCGCCGGGCTGGCGTGCAGAACCCCTCCGCGAACAGGCTGGAGGTGCGCCACTCCGCCTCCTCCAGCTTCTCCTGCTTGAAGCGGAAGAACTTTTCGAGCAGTCCCGCCATTGGGCAGCAGCTGGTTGCGCCGGCAGGGCCCGGCAGGTGCACTACCTGCCGCCGCCCAGGCGCTCTGCACGCTCGCCGCCACGAGTCGCACCTGTCGGCGGATGCTGGGCTGCAGGGCTGCCCAACGGCCTGTGGCTCACACTTAGTGAAACGTTGCGCACTGAACCAGCGTACACAATGCAAGTGGTGCAGCAGTGTGTGCATCCGCAGAGGGGGGCTGGCATGCAAGCGGAAGGCGGCGGGGCATCCCAACAGCTACATCACAATCCCCGTTGAGTAGTCAGTCTCTAAGTGCATCTTGCGGCAGCAAGCATGCGTCACAGATTAGGGGGCGCGTGCCACCTTGATGACAATCTTGCCAGCAGCATGGCCACTCTCAAAGTACTCGTGCGCATCACTGCGGCAAGACAAACATGAGGAGCAGGCACAGCAAGGTTGCCCGTGCCCTCCATCTGCTCTCCGGCCCACAGCATGGCTGCCCACGCCTTCCATTGCCTTCCATCTGCAACGCACACCACAGCACCCCTCCCAACACATCCCAAACCAACGCCAGCTGCCCACCTGGCACGCTCCAGCGGGAAGGCGCGGGCGATGCGGGGCGGGTGGATGGCGCGACGCCCCAGCAGGGACGCCACCTGTGCCAGCTGCCGACCATTGGGCTGGATGATCACCAGGCGGAGGTGCGGCCCTAGGCCCATCATGCCCCGCAGCTTGCTGTATAAGCAGGGCAGCACAGGAGAACGGCTGAAAGCAGGGGGTCTGATGGGTGGGCAGGGCAGCAGGGGTATACACGGGTAAAACGGACATCATGCTTGAGGCGCAACACTGGCCGTGCCCAGCACATGGGCATGACATGGAAACATTATCGACGCAACGCAAAAGAAACCTTCACTCACATGCCCAGCAGGTCGGCAACACAAGCCAGCTTGCCGCGCCAGGCACAGCCCTCCTCCTTGATCCACCTGCGTCGGCATGCAGCAGGATGCTGGTGGAGCTCCAATCCACTGTTCACTGAGCAGAACGATGCTCTGCGTTCTTGCAAGCTCACGCTCTCACAGAGCTCGCTCACAGCTGTCCTTACCTCTCTGCATTGGTCCAGACATGCACCAGTGTGCCGCCACGCTTGAGCAGCTGGATGCAATCCACTGTTGTCCGCCCTGCAGCAGGGATGATAGCAGTTGGCGTCAGCAGACGCGAGCCTCGCAGCTAGTGAGTGGCCCTGCCCAGTCATGGTTGCCCGGCCAGGACCCTACACAAGCGCCATGCCATGGCACACAGCTGGCACAGGTGCTTCCAGCACCGCTCACCTCCAACAGCCTCAAACACGGCGTCAAACTGGCGGCCGCCCTTGCCGTACAGCTTGGCAAGCAGCGACGCGTCACGGTAATCGTGCGTCTCATCGGCACCCAGCTGCCTGCAAGCAGGGCAGGTGCAGTGGGGCGTAGCAGTCGCAGGCGAGCGCCAAGCCCTAGTGTACAGACAGGCACACGGTCTGCATCTGCATGCTCTCCTACTATCACAAAGCGATGACATAGGCACACAAGCAAAAGGCCAACGCCCATAGCATTCCCGCAGCGCACCTGCAGTAGCCGGCGTTCTGCGGGCTGCAGGTCGCAGTCACATGCCAGCCGCGCTGCTTGGCCAGCTGAACAGCCAGGCTGCCCACGCCTCCGCTGCCGCTGTGAACCAGCACACGGCCGCCCGGCGGCACAGCAATGCCGTCCAGGCCCTGCCAGAATCCATGGAAGCAAGCGACAAGCACATACAGCGTAGGAGCGTGCATGCAATGAAGGGCTCATCCACACACAGGCACCGCCTTCAGCCTGGCTCAGCCTGGCCCCTCGCCTGGCTCCTCCCCTCAATGCTCCTCCTCTTGCCTGCCAGGCTGTGAGGGCCACTAGCGGGATGGCTGCCGCCTCCTCAAAGCTCAGGTGCTCCGGCATGAGGGCCAGGTGCTCCTCAGCCACACACACCAGCTCCGCATCTGCAGCGCAGCAGAGGGGCAACACCACGGGTTGTCCAGCTACCCAGTTGCCAGTTTCCTTTCGGTGCACAATCGCTACCGTCTAAGCTGGAATGTGGCACAGCAGAGCACGTGCATTCGAGCAAAGGGCAAGCCCCAGCAGCCTCACATGCGCCGGCAGGCGACTGCGGGAAGAAGCAGTCGGAGACGGCAAACACTCGGTCGCCCTGCGGGTGGGGCAGGTGTGCCGGTGAGCACGGAGTGACAGGCCAGCCTGCCATGGCATGGCTGCAAGTGGCTTGGCAGGGGTTCACTGCCTCATGTGCCACTCAGGGCTGCTGTTGTACGAAGCAATGGCACCTGAACCCAGCCTGCTTGTCCGGTGGTAAAGGCAAGGCCTCTTCTTCCCAAAGGACAGCTGCCCCGGCGGGCTTACCGGCTTGAACGGCGACCCTGGAGCCACCTGCTCCACCAGGCCAGCCAGATCCCCTCCAGGCACCTTGGGCAGCCGAGTGAGAGGGGTGAAGGGGAAGGCCTCTCCCGCCCGCACTTTGCAGTCCACCGGGTTCAGGCCTGCAGCGCACGGGCACGCGCATCGTGTCTGGAGGATAGTAGAGCAGTCGCTGTGAGGGGTGCACTACCAGTTGCAGCAGGCGTTGTAACATGAACGTGTCACCCTCGTTCACAGACCCATCCCACCCAGCGGCCACCCGCCTGCCGCGATGACGCGCACCAGCACCCGCCCAGGTGCTGCAGTGGGCTTGCTCCACAGCACCGGCACCAGCACTTCTGGCCCTCCCAGGGTGTTGAAAGCCGCCGCCCGCATGAGCCTGTGGGCCATGAAGGTGGAGGGGCGCTGGCCGAGCGGGCGGCGGCGGCGGTGGTAGGGCGGCAGCAGCAGGCGGCAGCAGAGCTTGCCCCCCTTAGGCTGATAGCCTATGGCACATCCTGAGGGGGCGTGCATCAGCAAGCTGGTGCCACGGCAAGCCTGCAGGCAGCCGATCCCAGAGCTTGCCCGTCGCCTGTGGCGAGCGTTGAGGACGAGGCCATGGCTTGGCCTTGGACGGCTTTGAGACTTTGCGATTGCAGGCTGAAAGGCAAACGCGGTGTTGCTTTTGCTTCCCAGGATGCAAAAAGAAGGCACGAGCCATCTGAGCTGCACTGTGCATGGCGGGGCGGCATCACAGCTCGGCAGCCTCGTCCACCTCCTGGGCCTTTCTCAAGTCCCCAGCCTCCCCAGCCCACGCTTGGTTTACATGTGGTGGAACACGATGCTCCGTAAGTGCAGTGGAAGTCGGATGAAATGTCGGTAGAAGAGAAAACAACTAGCAAGCGGGGGTGATTCTGTAGCCAGTTGTGTAGTCGGTCATGCGTGATCTCTAGTCCTCGGCCGCAGGCATGCCACATTCACATGCTGCTGTCTCGACTCATCACCACGCCGGCATGCCCCAGCGCCAGCAGCGTCATGCCAATAAATATCTTGTGCTGTGTGGCCGGCTGCACGCGCCCCTTGAGCGCAAACCGCATGCAGTACATCTGCCAGCAGAGAGGCAAGGAGGGAGGGTTAGCAGCACGCCCAGGAATGCGCAGCGCGGGCCAGGTTGGTGCAAGCCAATCCATGGACAAATAAGGACATGGACATGCACAGTAGCATATAGACCAAAACTCCAGCCAAGCAACCTGCCAGCTCACCACAGGTGCCCAGGCAATCGGCGCCAGCTTGTCCCATTGCGGCTGCCGGCGGCGTGGCGGCGCCGCCTCCACCGCATCCTCCCAGCTCGTCCCCATTGCTGCTGGACCTGCACCACAGGTCAGACAGGCAGGCAGGTGTGAGAAGATTGTGGCAAAGCTGGCAAGCTCATTATGCACCGGGAGCAGCGGTGCGCTTGCAGTGCCGTGCTGCCCATGTCGAGCCAAACGGCAGCACCGGCGGCGGCGGCGCCGGTGGTGCAGCAGTGGCAGTAGCGGGGTACAGGGGCGCTTCAGACCCCTGATTTTGGACTTCCGCGATCACCTGCAGCTGCGTGCCGTTGCAGGGCTCGGGTTCCGCCTTCCCAGCCGCCAAACTCTTGCGAGCACGAACCAAACCCCGCGCCAGGGCTTGCCGAGGAGCAAATCAATAGCCAGAAGACTGGAGGAGGGCGGCTGCAGGGTGGCTGAGCAATACAGAGTAGCAACACAAGGGGCGCCTGCGTCCCTTGCGGGTGAGTGCTCGTGCCGTGCCAGCTACAGCGCGCCCGCTGGTTCAATCTCATCCTTGCAGTTTAAAGATCATCTACCACAGCGGAAGCAGGAACGTTCGAATGAAAGGGAGGGCACATGAAATTGGAGCAGCCGCAATAGCAGCGAGTGTGGACGAGTGTTGCAGGCGCTGCCACTGCGAGGGGCCGGCACGTGCTTCCCTCCAGAGCGTGCAGTGTGGTGCTGGGCTGCTGCTACTTTGTGCAGCCAGCCCAGCAGCGTCTACCTAGTCGGAAAAGAATCCAGTCAGGGTCAAGGGAGAGTCAGTGGGGCAAAATTTGGCGGGCAAACGCAGACAGTTGGGAACAATACGGGTGAGAAGGGGAAGGGGGAGGGGGGGCCGAGGCGTGGGGCATGCAGCACGGGAGCCGATGCGCCGCACAGTGAGAAGGGATGAGGCAAAGTAACAAACAAACTGGGGGCAGTTCTGCCGCGGCGGGCAGCAAGAAACTCATTCGAAGGTCAGCCGAGAGCATGAGGTGTAGATGGCGCCAGGGCCGCACCGGAGGGCACTGGTCGCAGGCTGCAGCCGCTGTGTGGGGCGGGCAGGGCGTCCGCTAGCGCCGCCGCCGCCTCTGGCTGCAGCTGCGCGCCGTGGCGGGAGATCACTGCCGAGGCCACCCGAGCAGCAGTGCGGCCCATGGTGACCAGGTCGCGCCCCGTCAAGTGGGCATACAGCAGGCCAGCCGCAAACGCATCGCCTGCAGGGGCAGGCAGGGAGGCCAGGGAGCAGCGGCTGAGCGGCTGGAACGCGACGCGTGGGTGCATCAGTTAAGCCGCCCAAAGCTGCCCATGCAGCGCGACAGCTGCTGCTGCACTTGCTCATGCAGGCCCATCCGCCCAGCAGCCTCCCCATCCCATCACCACAGCGGCATGCACACCTGCGCCACAGGTGTCCACTGGCGGGCTCTCCATCCAAACCGGTGGCTGGCAGTGAATCTCCCCCAGTGCGGCAATGTACGACCCAGCTGCTCCATCAGTGACCACAACCGCGCTGCAGTGCGGCGCCAGGCGCAGCGCCAGCTGCTCTCCAGTGGCGCAGTGCAGGTGGCTGGCCGCCGCGGCCAGGCCCTGGCGTTGCGCCGCCGAGGGAGGCTCGTAGCGCAGCAGAGCTGCCGCCTCCGAGGCATTGGTGAACAGCAGGTCGATGCCCTGGTCAATGGCCTGCCACAGCTCGGCATGATGCCGCTCCACCACCCCCGCATCGCCGGCTGTCATGGCCACCACGCAGCCAGCGCGCCGCGCCGCAGCAATGGCCTGCAGGGAGGGGAAGGGCAAACATGCGAATGAGCGGGAGGGCTGCCGGGCCTGCCGATGGCCAGCAACAGGCAGGCGTTGAGAACCGCATGCAAGACAGCCCCAGCATGGCAGTGGCCGCGACAGCTGCGGGGCACTCGCACCTTGGCAATCGTGCGCTCAGCGCCGGGCAGCTCCCAGAGGTAGCCTGCACAGCACAGGTGAGGTCAGGAGCAGTGTGTGCACGACACGAGGCAACACAGAACGTGCAGCCAGGCCGTGGGTGGCTCAACATCCACCGACAGGCGGCAGCTGGCAAGCAGCACCCGCCAAGCAGCGCCCGCCCTCCTGCGCCCCACGCACCTTCCACCACCAGGCAGCGGCTGCGTGCAATGGCTGCCTCCAGCGCAGCGTCCACCTCCACCTCAGCGGGCGTGCCCAGGTAACTGAGCATCGTCCGCGACGCATCCTGTGCGGTCAGCACCACAACCGTGCCGGTGGCTGCGCCCGGCAGCGGTGGCGACACCACATCCACTCCCGCCTGCCGCATCTGCAAGTGGCGGTGAAGGCCGGCATGGAAGGGTGTGGGTGTCGGCTGCTGTGGAATGCACACGGCAGCGGCCTGTGAGGGCAGCAGGTATCCCACCCACCCGCCTGCCCACCCACTCTGCCCGCCACGAGCGCACCTGTGCGCAGAAGAACTCGCCCAGTGGATCGGAGCCCACCAGGCCTGCCATGCCCACGCGCAGCGGTGTGCCGCCCCAGCGCGCCGCCCCCGCCGCCGACAGGCGGGCCAGCCCCAGCAGAGTGTTGGAGAGGCTGCCGCCAGCGCTAATTGCAGTGTCGAGCCCTTCCAGCCGCGCCAGCACCTCAGCACGCTCCTCCACACCAATCAGCCTGCTTGGATGCGGTGCGAGGGTGGCCCCCGGTGAGGGTGGCAGGAGAGAGTGGCTGTGGTGGCTGCCGCATGCAGGTGGGCACTGGTGCGCAAGGCGCCCAACTGCCTCAGGCACCGCCATCCACCCACGCCCCACCCACGCACCTGCGGCAGCCTCGCTCCACACCCAGCTCGGCCAGCAGGCCGTCCTCCACAGCAGCTGAGATGTCAACCATGGCCTGGGCCAAACCGAGGACATCGTACGCGGGCTCGTTGGCTGCTGCGTCGGCGGCGGCCGCCGCCTGCACGTCGGTGGCTGCGCCTGTCCCCAGCGCCAGCTCCAGCCGCTCATTGTGACTGGGCAGGCGTGTGCTGCTTTGGGTGCGGCTCAGGAGGGCCAGGCTGGGGCGTGAGAGCGCGGGAGCCTGGCTCGCCCGACGGCCAGCTGTGGCGCTGCCTCCGCAGGCCCTGCCGCGGCTGGTGTTGCGCAGGAGCTTCATGGGTGGCTGGATGACGGCCGCGTGGGGCGGTCTGGTGGCGCTAGAGGCTGCCAGCCATATGCAGAGGGTTTTGTCGCTGGGCCCAAGCCCCTGCGAGCCCTGTGGGCCAATCAGGCAGTCCTGCAAAGCGTGTTGCGTGGGCCGGCAGCCGCGTCTATGGCAATGGGCGCGTTGCCCGCCCCTGCATCTCCTCGCATGAGGCCCTGCAAGCGACACGGCTCCCCCAACACCCCCACAGGCCGTCCTACAGCCATCCAGATCTTGGTTGTGCATCCCGTGCGGCCGGTGAGGAGCTGGGCGGGGACTTCCCTGTGGCGCTCGACCATCGGCGCTTGCGGCTACCCCAGCCTCTCGAGCATCGCCTCCAGACTCACGATGACGGAGCCTGAGGGCCTGGGCCTCAGCCTGGACGACATTATTGCGCGGCAGCAGCAAAAGCAGCAGCGGCAGCAAGGGGGAGGCTACGGGAAGGAACGGCAGAGGAGGGGCCGGCAGGATGCCCAGCAGCAGCAGGAGGGGCGCGGCAGGCAGCAGCGGGGTGGCGGCGGCGGCGCACGCGGCGGCGGCGGCGGCGGCGGCGGCCGGCAGGGCGAGCAGTGGGGCCGCCCGCAGCAGTACCAGCAGCCGCAGCAGCACTACAACCTGCGGCACCAGCAGCAGCAGCCCCTGCAGCAGCCGCAGCAGGTGGAGGACCCCACGGCCTACCGCCGCCACCAGTCGTGCTGGCAGGAGGACGACGGCTCGGTCATCTTCCGCTTCCGCCAGACCAACCTGGTGACCATTGACCCCGCAGGTGGGCGGCACTGGGGCAGGGCAGGGCAGGCTGTACTGTCACAGCGGCTGCAGCGGCTGTGCTTGGCAGTGCTGGCGCCCAAGTGTGCCACTGCTTCTGGTCGGGCCTGCAGCTGCGCCTCGCCTCGCCTTCCCCGCTGCCGAACCACACAGCCTGCAGCAACAGAGCTTCACCTGTTTCAACCACCCTTGCAGGAAACATCACGCTGAATGCACACGGGTACTACAACGGCGTCACGCTGGCCAGCCTGAACGATGCGCTCAACCTGATTGGCATACGCGTCACCTGCACGGGGTGCGCACTTGCTCGGTCGGCTGCAGCTGCTGCAAACAGCCAAGCATTGCAGCACAGGTTGTGGCGAAGTGCTGTTGCCAAGAGGCGAATTGCTAGGCAACGCAGCTGGCAGCCGGTCCAGCACAGCGCATGCGCATGCTGAGCTGGGCACCCGCCCAGTAAAAACGGTGCCACCAACCTCTGCAGCCTGCTTTGGGCCCTGCTCGTTCTGGAACCAGACTGCCCAATCCATGGTCCCCTCCCTTGCCGCAGCGGCGATGTGCGCAACGACGACTGGTCGGTGTCGGACGGCCGCACGCTGACGCGCTTTGAGGATGGTGTGGTGCTGCCGGCCAAGGGGCCGGCAGCTGCCGGCCGCGGTCGCCAGCTGCTGCAGGCCTTCAACAACCCGCACCACGCGCAGCAGGCGGCGGCTGTGGCGGCCTCAAACGCAGCGGCCACTGCAGCGGGCATCCTGCCTTTCACCGGCTTTGTGCCTCCAGGCATCCCTGCCAGCCGGCCGCTGCCGGTGGGCGGGCGCGGCGGGCGCGGCGGGGGCCCGCGCAATGGCGCCAGCAGCGGCCCCAGCGTGTTTTCCCGCCTGGGCGGCAAGGCAGGCCAGCAGCAGGACCGCTTTGCGCCGTATTGAGAGGCCTGCCCACCAGTGTTGCTTCCGTGCTCCTCGACCACTCAATTTCTCTTGTGACATGACTCTCGGTTTGGCGTTTACAGCGGTCAAGGCAGGGCCTGGTATATAGCTAGGCTGGAGTGCTCACAGCTGCAGCGGTGCAAAGGCAGAGCTGGGAAAACGGGCTATAAACGGTTCACAGCGGCTGAGGGGAAGATGAGGGGACAAATAGGGTTTGGGGAAGTAAGAGGGGCGCAGAATCAATGCAAAGAAGCGCTCGAGGCCAGGGTTGGTACCGTGCGTGCGTTTTGGAGTGGGCAACAAAGCAGCAGCCCAGTGGCTGGGTGAGCGATCAAGCGATCAACAACAGGGGCAAAGAGGGGCTGCTAGGGGCACAGGGAGGCTGACAGGCAGGTTGGCATGGGGAAACATTTCGGTGGGTGGGGCACGTGGCAGTGCAGAAGAGAGATGGTGCTCCCAGGCAGCCTTCCGAGTGATGCATTGTACAACAGGGGGCCGCCTGCCGTGCTGCGGTCTTGTGCGTGCAACGCAGCGGCAGGGGTGGACAGATCACAGACAGTGCCGGACGCGCGGCATGGCGTGAATCGGGGTTTGGAAGAGCCAGGCGTGCAGCTATGGGTGGTTGAAAATGCTGACGGGCAGTCCTGGGCGAGAGGGGGCAGTGGCAGGGCGCAGCGGAAACAACACCAAGTGAGAGGGTAGGGCGTGCGCGGTGCGCGGTGCATTCACTTAGATGGCACAGGTGCCTATGGCTGGAAGGACTGGGTGGGCTGGGCGCCAGCTGTGTAATGAGACGGCCGGGCTGACGGGGTGAAATGACGCGCGGGTTGGTCAGGCGCCAAACTTCCATTTGCCACTCAGCGCGCGCTGCGCGGTTGAGGGCAGAGGGCGCGCGATCGTCAGCACAGAGTGGGCCGGCAAGCTGCGGGACGGCAGCTCCGGTGCACCGGTGCAGTCGCAGGCCGCTCAACACTTCAGCTGCAGCCCTGCCAGCTCCCCCTCACAATGCGCCACTCACCAGTATGGACTGCTGCTGCGGGTCGTGCAGGCTGCCGCCAACCGCAGGCACGCCCAGCGGCGCGCTGCCGGCCGGGCCAAGCAGCTCGCCATTGCCGCCGGCAGCCAGGCCAGCTGCACCAGAGGCTGCGGCCAACAGGGCCTGCTGCTGCACACTGGTGCCCATGAGGTGAGCTTTCACCACCTCATAGATGGCCTTCCTGTCGCGCTCGCTGCGGATGGGCTGGCCGTCTGCGCGGTGAAGGAGGGCAGGCAGGAGGCGGCCAGTGCAGTGTGGGTCAGAAATGGTGAAGGAGGGCAGGTAGCACTGCCATGCGCAGCAGCAGCACTTGGCACAGCTGCTGCCGCAAAGCAGATGTCGTTGAGCCATAACCCTGTGTGCATGGTCTCC
This sequence comes from Chlorella sp. CH2018, assembly GCA_009928355.1. NCBI lineage: Eukaryota > Viridiplantae > Chlorophyta > Trebouxiophyceae > Chlorellales > Chlorellaceae > Chlorella > Chlorella sp. CH2018. Next base: position 45,497 of record VIYQ01001134.1, read on the forward strand.
AGCCCGCCACCGCTTCCAGCAGCCTCCCCCCGGGCAGCTCACTGGGCAGGTGGACGAGGAAGCGGTGCACCTCCTGAGCCGGGGGGCCGCCCGCCAGCGGCTCTCCGAACGGGTCCAGCCCCGGCTTCTCAATGTACACTGCATCCGAGGGTTGTGGTGGGGTGGGACGGTAAGCTGTGGAGGGCGCGAATGTCATGGTGGGCTGACAAGCTCCCAAGTGCATGGCCGCAGGCAGCGCGTTGCCTTCATCTAAGCAGCACTTTGCCCAACGCCAACACCAAGCAAACACAATGTGGCCATCCCGCGGCACCAGGCAGCCTGGCGCACCATCTGCCATGAACACGCCCACGCCCGCGGCCGACAGGCCTTGCGTGACATCAAACGTGACGCGCGGCCGGCCGCGGCCACCGCTGTCAATGTTGGCAGTCACCTGTTGGCGGCAGGGCGGGGAAAGTGCGAGGCAGCAATGGTGGGAAGGTGTGGCGTGGTTGGGATACAGGCTGAGCAGCCACCCCCAAACATTGGTTGGTGGCCTTCCCTCAGCTCGTCCGCACACATAGCACAGTGTGCGCCAGCCATCGAGCAACCGTAGCGCACAGCGTCAGCGCGCCACAGGCTGCCTCACCGTCAGCTCGGTGCAGGCCGCATCGTAGGCATCCCTCAGCTCGATGCGGACAGGCAGCGCCACCGCGTTGCGCACCCGCTCAACCAGCTCGTCAAGCGCGTCGCTGCGAGGGTGCAAGTGGGGAGAGGGAGTTGTGAGCATTGCCATGCATGGGCTCCTTGTACTCGAACCAAGGGGCGTGTCCTCTTGTCAGTGGCAACCCCTTGGGCGGGTGGTGCCACCCAACCAGCCAGCCTCTGACCCGGCCACCCACCCGTCTGTGATGCGTGCGCCCTCCTGGTCCTGCACAAACAGGTCCACCTCGCACACACCCTCCTCGTACACCTCAATCTTGCCGTACGCCACGCTGCACGGGACGCAGCAGGAGGGGAGGGAAGGGGTGTGAAGGGGCAGTTGGGTGGCCTCTGGGCAGCTCGACAGGTTGCATCGCACACTGACCAGGTCTTGGCCCTTGCCACAACAAACCACAGCGCACTCAGCGCAGGTCGGCATGTTTTGAGGCTGCATCACAAGATGTGGCAACACAAGCTGCATGGCAACTTTTATCGACCAACCCAGCTGGCCAGCCCGACTGACGGCCCTCACCGCAGGTCGATGTCCTTCAAGCTGCGGAACAGGTCGTAGAGCAGGCCCTTGCGGTCGCGGCAGCGCAGCGTCATCATACTGTGACAATTTGACGTCTCGTTGTCCACGCTCACCTCCACCTCTTTGCGTAGGGAAGGAGCGGCAGCAGTGGTGTGGGCAACAACTTGGTGGTTGGGCTGGCCACCAAGTGAGTACGCAGGTGCAGCATAGCCAAGAGCTGCGTTTCCACCTTGGGGGCGCACGCCCAACAAGCTGCAGTCCCCACTCCCTCTCCCGGGATGCGCAGGCCAAGTGTTTCTGCACAACGTGCCTACTGCGGTTGGCATAGCAACCACCACTCACCCGTGCTGCGCTCGGCATACGTGTCCTTGAGGCTCAACGAGTCGATGCTGCCGCTGCCCGCCTGCTTCTTGTGCCCCACGATGCGCCGCAGGTTGGATGCTGCGGCGCAGAGCAAGGGCGCAGGGTAAGCATACCCGAGGCGCAAGGCTCATCTGGAGCAGCGTAGCAGGCACCAGGCCACAAAGAAAACACAAAGCGACAGCGACAAGGGGTGCGACAGCGACAACTTCCACCCTGCCCACCAAGCCAGGAGGTGGTATCGCCCTGCCCTCCCCCAGCCCGCCTCACAAGAGGTGACGTCCTTGCACGCGCGCCGGCTGAAGGAGGCTGCCCCCGCGACCGCAGCCAGCGAGTCGGGCGGCGCAGGTGTGATGGTGCACTCTGTGTTGCTGCCCAGCGCGCCCTTGATGCGGTCGCACACCTCCAGCACCCTGCAGGCCAGTCGGAGCGCCAAGAGGCAGTGTGGGGTTCGGGGCACGTGCAGCTGGATCACTCCCCGTGCTGGGTCAAGCCTTGTGCTGTTCTCGCAGCAGGGTCCCAGCTTGCGCAGTGCGCAGCGCTGGTGGGGAGCCCACTTGCAGGAGAGCATACCTGTAACTTTGCAAGCTGCACACAGCTGCTCGCGCGCTCTGCACACCTGTGGTTCTCCGGCAGCTCGTTCCGGTTGTCAAACAGCCAGAACATGTCGCTGACCTGGCCGCTGGGGCTGGTGGTGATGTGCGCCTTGAACACCTGCGGGGCAACGGGTGGGGGAGGGAGGGAGGGTGAGC
>VIYQ01001136.1:0-16594 GCA_009928355.1 Chlorella sp. CH2018
GGTGGGTGGGCGTGCGAAGGAGTAGCCATACTCCCAAGCAGCTAGCCACCCCCATCCTTACGCCCGCCCACCTTCCCGCCCCATAGCTGCGCGACCACGGACCGCAAACGGCAGCATGGCAGCACACTCACCGAGCCAGTGTCACGCCCGCCACGCGGACACTCTCTTTGATGTCATCGATCACGCGAAGGGTCATGCCCCACAGGGTCTCAAAGTGGGGCGCCAGCTCCTCCCACCGCCGGCCCTGCAGCAGGCGGGGTTGGGCAAGGCCAGATAGGCAAGGCAGCATGCCGCGCGCTCATGAGCCGCAAGGGTCGCATTCCTCACCGCCCACAAACACAAGCAGCCTAGCCTGGCTTTGACTGGCACAGCGCGCAGGGCACCCATCCGCTAACTAACGGGGAGCATCGCCTGCTCAATGCCTGTGCCGCCTTGCAAACAAACGGCAAAGCAGGCCTCTGAACCGATCACAAACCCAGGCAGCCAACGTGCAGCAGGGAAGCAGCCTGTGTGCATCAGCTTGATATCACAACTAAAACTAGAATGAACACACACACCTGCAGCAGGTCTCCCATGGCGAGGCTGGCGGCCTCGCGCACGCGCCACTGCCCCCCGCCCATGTCGGCCAGCAGCGCCCTCATGATGGCTGTGTTTTTTTTAAGGGTTTGGCAGACACAAACATGGGCGGGGCAAGCGCAGCGGGTGAAGCAACAGAGCGCGGATGGGCAACCCTGCAAGGAGCCTTGCTCAACGGCTGCCCACGTGCCTGTCGACACCCACACGCAATCGACCTGTGTTACCCACCGTCAAAGTGTTGCGTCACCGCCGCTTTGGGGTCGTCCAGCAGGGCGTGCCAGATGTGGGCCATGGCATCACGCACCTGCGGGACATAATATGGCTTGTGGGTTGAATACTGTTCAGAGGTTGCATCTGCTTGGCTGACGCTACAGGGTTTGTTTTGTGCACCATTCAGTGGCGGAGTCTCAACCAAGCTTGCCTTGCCGTTGGGGTCGTACAGGTAGCGGTAGAGCCTCGGGATGATGGCCGCCAGCTTGGGACCCAGCTGCTCCCCCGCCAGCCGGGCGATGGAGGCAAACCTGAGCAGGACAGGAAGGGCAGGCAAGCAGCAAACCGGCAGCAATGAGCAACGGGGCAGGCAATGCAAGCGCACGAAGAGCAAGCAGCAGCTCTTGCATGAAAAATGGATAGCAGGCCAGACACCAGCTCTTTCCGAAAAATGGCCCCTCGGCTGCTGTTCACTGCCTGCTGCACTCAGCCAGCCACCCGGCTAGGCAGCCCACCCTGCTGCCTCCCTGCATGCCCACCCACCAACCCACACACCCCTCACCCAAAGGCAGCGCCACGGCTGCTGTTCACCGCCTGCTGGTGGTTGGCCAGCTCCATGAAGCGATACACCAGCTCGGGCTGGTTGAGCTCTGTGGCCAGTGAGCACAGCTCCTGCAGCATTGGGTGCGAAATGACAGCAGTAAGTTGCAGTAAGCTCCACAACAGGGAGGTACCAGCTCGGGCTGGTTGAGCTCTGTGGCCAGCGAGCACAGCTCCTGCATGGGGCAAGAATCGAAGCAAGCACAGCAAACAAATGGAAGCGGGGCATCCATCGCCCGCGACACCAGCATGGGCTGGTTGAGCTTGGCGGCCAGCAAGCACAGCTCCTGCAGCAAAGTCCAATTGCTGCAATGCACTGTGCATGCCGAGCCTGCCTGGCATGTCTGTCAGCCTTGCCCCGCTTTGCCCACACCCAGTCACTGCCGCGTGCTACCAATCCCGTAACTGCACTCGCCTTGTAGGTGGTCAGGCCACCGCCCCCGGGGGCAGCACCCAGCTGCCCCGCCTCGAACAGCTGGCTGTCCTCCGTGAGTTTGACTGCCCGCCGCTTCTGGGGCGCACCTGTGGCATGCAGGAGGCCATGCGTGAGCTGGAAACAAGCAAGCAGTGGACCCAACTGAATGGGGTGCCTTGGGTCAGCTTGCCTGTCGCTGCCAGCTCCCATCACACCAACTTGGCCAACCCGAATGCTGCCACATTGACCACCACCCACCGAAACAAACTCTGCCAAGTGTACCCTCACCCACTGACCACACCTCTGCCACCATACACCGCCACCCACCGCTGAGCGTGGCCGTCAATGAATCCAGCAGCGCCTGCCGCGTGTCTGCATCCGCCAGATCGTACACAGCGGCCAGCCCGCGGCTCGCCATCTCCTGCGCAAGGGTCCCAGGCACGCTGTGCTGAGAGAGACGCAGCGGGAGCACTGCTCCATCCTGCCTGCTGTGCTGCGAAACTCAGCGAGCACTGCAGGCAACGCAGCCCAGCTCTCGCACACAAGGCACTCTGCAAGGGGGCCGCCCTCACTCCTCCCCCTCCCCACACCTGAGTCAGCTCGTTCTGGTCACCCAGCAGCTGGCTGAGCGCCTGCTGCGCCTCGGGCAGCAGCGGCACGAGGCGGGGGTGCCGCCGGCAGTGCAGCAGCAGGGAAACGAGCCAGACCGCGCCGGCGCAGCGCACCTACGGAAACACGGCACGCTCGGGCTGTGCATTTGCGGCAGCATGAACTGGCGGCAAGAATGCAAGGGCAGCGCTGCGACCGCGCTCCAGGCATGCCATGCTGACAGCTGCGCCGCTCAGCACGCAGCGCATGCAGCACACCAAGCAGCAGCAGCACGCCAAGCAGCAGCACAAGCGGCACGCCAAGCAGCAGCACACGCGGCACGCCAAGCAGCAGCACACGCGGCACGCCAAGCAGCAGCAGCTGCGTCGCACCTCTGCCCGGCTGTTCAGCAGGCACTCCTCCATCACTGCACCCAGAATCTGCTGCTGAACCGCCGCCTGCGCGGGGCTGGCAGCAGCCTCCACACTGCCGCTTGCCGGGCTGGCAGCGGCCGGCGCCTCCACCTCCATGGCCTCCCCTCCCTGCTGCTGTGTCTGCTGCTCCGCCGCTGGCTGTGCTGCTGCCGCTGCCGCCTCCTCTTGCTCCTGCCGCCAGGCCGCCAAGGAGGCAAAGGGTGTATGCAGCACGGTACCGGCAGTCACGCTGACACCTGCTTGGGAAAGACAGCAGGCGGCAAGCTGGCAATTGAAACAGGGCTAGCGAGGGCAGGCACCAGCTTGCATGCGGAACTGCTGAGCCGGCGCAGCGTGAGGGTACCAAGCAGGCCACATCAGCGCATGCCAGGGATCGGTTCACCAACCAACCCTCCCTCCCCCCTCTATCAATCTACCCTCCATCAAGCCCCGCCCACCTCCAAAGCAGAAGCAGAGCGCTTCGCCAACCGCAAACAGCACCTCCTCGTTCTTGCTGGTGCGCAGGGCCAGCAGCGCTGCCACCGAGGGCTGCAGCACGCCGTCCGAGCCACTGCCAGGCGCCGTGGCTGCTGCTGCTCCATCTGCCCCTGCATCTGCAGCGGCACCAGCAGGCTCCACTGCTGCGGCCGGCCCAGCAGCGGCAGCAGCACCAGCAGCAGCAGGGACCGGCTGCCCAGAGAGGCCAAAGCAGAGGTATCCCAGCGCGGCGGCCGCTTTTTTGACCACCTGTGCAGGAGCAGGCGGAGGTCATGGAGACTGTGATGGGCAAAGAGTGGAGAGGTGCAAAGAATGCCAGCGCGGGAAAGAATGCCAACGCATCACTTGCCATCCGTTTGCAAGCAAGACACATGTGCGTACACATGCAAGTTCATTTGCAAAACGCACCTTGGGGTCTTTGTCCTCCAGCAGGGAGGCAGTGGCAGCTGCCACCCCTGCTGCATCCGGCAGCGCACGCAGCAGCTGCTGCTGGCGAGCCTCGCCGGCGGTGGCCCCGCTGCTGCCTGCAGCAGGTGCAAATGGCAGGGACGCAATGCCCAGCGCCAGGGCGGCTGCCACCCGCAGGCTGCTGCTGCCTGCTGTGGTTGTTGCGGCAGCTGGAGCAGCAGCGGCGGGAGCCTCAAGCAGCAGGCGCAGCTGCTGCAGCAGCGAGGGCACGAGGTCGTCTGGCAAGGGCAGCGAGCCTGCGGTAGGGGTGCAGGGATGCAGACATGTGGACCAACTTTACCCAGAGCACCGCCCAACATGACCAACCTACAATCTGAGACCTCCTGTAAAACACAACCAGTGCAAACTACCAGCCAGCGCAGTCATTCCCTTCAGCCCTGCGCCCACACACCAGACAAAGCGCACCCTGCAACAAGTTGGCGGCCACGTAGCCAGCGGCAGCAGCGGCGCCTTCGAGCGCCTCCTGCTTCGCATGCTTGGCACCATCAGGACCCCCAGCGCGCAGCGTGCTCAGCAGGGCCTCGCACAGCGTGACCGCCCGCTGAGCCTGCTGTGCCAGCTGCGCTGGTGGGGCAGTGCCGGGGGCGACCAGCAAGCCCAGCAGCTGGGCGGATGCCTGGCGAGCAGCTGCATCCACATGCGCGCTCAGCCGCAGAAGCACCGCCTGCCTGCCTGGGTCAGCTGCATAGGCTGCTGCAAACGACGCCCGCTGTGCAGCCGCCACCGACAGAGTTGCAGCCAGCGCCGCGGCATGCAGCTCGCTGGGCGCTGCCGGTAGCAGTGCATTCTCCAGGAGCAACAGGTAAGCAGCTGCCGCCTCAGCGGTCAGGCCGCCGGCAGCAGTGGCATCGCTGCTGGCACTCGCTGCCCGCCGGCAGCTCTCCAGGAACGAAATGGCCGCCAGCAGGGCTTTGGGTGGCAGGGGCAGCTCGCCACCGTCTGCCGGCCGCCGCGCCAGCTGCGGCACAGCCTGCTGCAGGTAGTGCAGCACACCGCTGAAGGGCGGGTAGGCAGGCAGGGAGGGGCTGCCTCCCTTTCCACTGGCTCCCCGGCCGCCGCCGGCGCTGGTGCTGGCGCCGCTTGCGCTGCCACCACCGCTGCCCGGGGCTGCTGCAAACTTGCCGGGCTGCAAGCCCTCCAGCGCCGCCTCGGCGATTTGGAAGCGCGGGTCGGCGGCCGCGAGCATGCACAGGTAGCGAGCGGGGATGTGGCCAAAGGGGAACAGCTTGATGGCCCACTGTAGGAGGCGGGAGGAAAGGGAGATAGGGTGAGAGGGTGAGGGAGAAGATGGGGGATGAGGCTAGAGGGAAAGCAGCCTGATGGCCCACTGCATAGACAAAGGGAGGCAGGGCAGGCAGAACAGGAGAGTGCAGGAAGTCAGACGGCACCGCTGCCCAACGAAACGGCACCAGCAGCGAAGTAAACGGTGCCGCTGCCCAACTAAACGGCACCAGGCGTGAAGCAACTGGCACCGGAACTGAAACACGGGTCATTACCACACCCGCTTGCCTGCAGCGCCGCCATGCGAACGGGCTCAGGCTGCTGCTGCCCAATCGAGTCGGCCAGCAGCTGCTGCAGCGCCGCTGCAGTCTCTGCCTGTGCGCCTCTGCAGCAATGAGCAAATGAGTGCAGGGAGTGAAGGCAGTGCTTTTGCCTCCGATTGGAGTTGTGTGAATGTGTAACGTGACCCCCACGACACATCCTGCCACTCTAGCAGCCAGGTGCGTGGCTGCACAGGGGGCGGCAAGGAGCAAACACCCAGCAACCAACACTGCCAGGCAAGCATGGGGGCACCTGAAAGCAGCGGCCAGACTGGCGGTAGCCTCTTGCACCGCCGCCCGCACACCCGCCGGCTCGGTTGCCAGGGCAGAGAAAAACCTGGGGGCAGAGAAGAACAGATTAATGCTGGGATGGAGAAGCCACGGTTTCAGTTCACAACAGCCACAAAAAGCACGAAACCAGCACAGCAGCAGACGCACACAGGCTTAGCGCCCCAACTCTTGCTTGCAATGGCTCCAACTCCCCCCACCTGGCGGCGATGTCGGTGCGGCCGGCAAACGCCTGCGGCTGGCGCTGCGCCAGCTGGCCCACGGCCTGGTAGGTGAAGCCCCGCAGGGTCAGGCCGGTCACATCCAGGCTGCGAGCAGACCCTGCACTCAGTAGGGCAGCGGCTGCAGCTGAGCGATACCAAGGCTTCCCTTGTGGTAGTTTGATACACGACATGCAGGCAGGCCGCTTGCAAGTCTTCTTATTGTGGGGCCACTCAGCGCTGTATCTAAAGGTTGGCAGGGCGCTTTGCAGAGAAGCACTCACCCTCGTCCCTGCCGGACGCCCAGCAGCTACATCAGGCCAGGCCGTCCAGGCTGGCATGCACAGCCCTGACTGCAACCAACCACAGGTGTCGCACAGCACGGAACAGCTGCATCATTGGTCATCGGTTCTGAGCAGCACTCACCCTCGTCCAGCAGCTGCAGCAGGCCATCCAAGATGGACCCGGCAGCGGGGGCCAGCTGCTCTGGCGCTGCATGCTTGAAGACCCAGCTGCAGGGGCGGGGGGCAGGCAGGCGGCATGTTGGGCGTGCACACTCACGTTGCATTCACACAACTGCAGCTTGCGTGGCATGCTTCAAGTGCTTTGCAGCTGCACGCCCCCTGCATCTCATCCAGTCGCACGCAAGCAGCGCTGGGCGAAGCAGGGGTGGTGCCATGTGGCACTATCACTAGTCAAAGTCACTTCTATCACAGCCGCACGCTCGCACAGCAGACTAACTAGCCGCCAGCTCACACAGCAAACTCCATGCCTCCTTGGCGCAGGCGGGGGGTGGTCTGAGGGCTGTACAGGCACACCGTGACTGTCTGCCGGGGCGGAGGAACAGGAGCGTAAAGTGAGCCGAGCTGGAAGGCAGCAATCAAAACAGCAATTACGTGTGTCTTGGTGGGCGCCCAGCTGCAGCAAATCCCCGCTCGCCAGCAACCAAGCACCAACAGCGCACTCACCGTGAGGGAGTGCGGGAAGCAGTTGGCGGCCGCCACGCTGCGGCAGAAGAGCGAGAGCAGGCGGGCGCGTAGGGCCACACCCGCGGGGGCGCGCCGCTCCTGCGCGGCGAATAACCGGGGGAGGGGGTTGCAAGCGAGTTGCCACAATGAATGGGGTGCAAGCACAGGTGTGTCTGGTCGGCAACAGCAAGTGTGACGCCACACTGCGTTGGTGCATCCTTGGCACGCTTTGCAAGGGTCCAACCACCTCCTCTAGCAGGTCGTCACAGTTGGCAGATAGATCCATTCACAGCTCAAGCAAGGCCCTGGCTGGCTGACTGTGAGCACACCCAGCAAGGGAAGCACCCAGCCAACCCCACCCACCCACCTCCTCAGGCAGGCTGTCGTCGTCGGCAGTGCCGTGGAACAGCTCAAACAGCGGCTCCACCACGGCGGGGTCCTCCAGATTCACTGCCAGAGGGTTGCGCGGATTGCATCAATTCAGTCCGGCTGTCGCACAGCAGAGCGTCATGCTGGTCCGATTCGGACTGCTTTAAATTCAGTCCTTTTGTCCCACAAGCAGAGCAACATGCTTCCGCCCTGCGGCTGGCGCACGACCACAGCGGGTGCAGCGGGCGCACCTGGCGGCTTCTGTGAGTCCACCCCGCAGCGCTTCTTCAGCAGCTCGTCGCCGCGGCGGGACACCTGCGCAGCAGGGCAGGGCAGGGCAGGCACAGCAGGCGGTCATGGGCGACAGGCACATTGCACATTGCACATATCACGCACAAGGGAGGCATGCATGGCACCACAGCATTTCCACCCCAGCGGTGCAGAGCACGAATCCAGGCCAAGCCTTGAAGCACAACCCCAAAGAATGAGCATCTTCCACCTGCTCGCTTGGGTCGCAGGCGGCTGGCTGCCAGGCAGAGAGGCTACCGACAGGCTACAACTAATCAAACACAGGCCTCAACGCAGGACTCAGCGCCCCACAAAGGTGCACCTGATCGCTGGGGTCGCAAGCGGCGGCCAGGTAGACAGGCAGCATTTCAGTGGGGTCCCAGCCGGCGGCAAACGAAAAGTTGAGCAGGCCGAGCTTCTGCCGCAGCAGGGCGTCGCCTGCGACAGGGAGGGAGCAGCAGGGCATGGAGCGCCCCCTAACTGTTGGCGGGGCTTTTCAGCCACCAAACTGCACCTGCCGCCAGCCTGAGGCAAGCCCGAGCCGCACCTGCCGGCGCCTGCTTGCCCTCCACTGCCGCCACATCGGTGCGGCTCATGCCGGCTGGGGGCCCCGCCGCCGGGGCGTCAACCTCCATCGGTGCGGGACCCCTGCCCGCTTGCAGCGGGTTAGATGGGCCCTTGGCGCTGGGAGGCTGGTACAGCATGAGCTGCAGGGCGAACCGCAGAATCAAGCGGCGGTCGGCGGCCGCTGTGGCAGCTGCGGCAGTGTTGGCCGCAGGTGCCGCTGCACCCTCCCCGCCTGCCGCTGCACCCTGTTCATCTGCTGCTGCGCCGGCCACCTCATCGCGCTGCTGCGCCTGCTGCAGAAAAGGGTAGGCTGCTGCAAACTGCTGCTCGCTGCCGGCAGGTGAGGCCGCGGCTCCGGATGCCATGTGCTCCAGGCACTGCAGGAGGGCAGGACAGGTTGTTGCAATGACGATCGCCACTACGGACCACACGCCAGTCCAACACCAAGGTGCGATTATTGCTCTCTGAGTCACGGGGGGTCGAGGCAAGAGCGGGGGCGCGCAGTGCCTGCCAGCCCAGCCCACCCGCCATCCAGGATGTGCAACTGCCCAGCAGCAGCAGGCAGGCGCACCTGTGCCGCCATGCGCAGCAGCATCTGCTGATGCTGCGCCGGCCGGGTGCTCAGGCCAGTGAGCAGCGTGGGCAGCTGTGGTTAGGAGGGGGAGGTGGGGGAGAGATGGGAACGTAGGATACAAGAGGCAGGCTGCGAGAGATGTTCAAGAGGCAGCTGTGAGCAGCAACGTGCGCCGCGCTGCTCCGGCTTGCCCGCCCACCGCCATACCTGAGCAAAGCGCTCCTCTGGGGCCGCCCGTGCCACTGCTTGCTCCAGGTACACGATTGCAAAGTTGCGGGCCATGGCCGCGGTGCCGGCGGCTGCAGCGGCAGGCAGGCAGGCGGGGAAGCATCACAACTAAGCGCTACAAGAGGCACCAACAATGCGCAGGCAGGACAGGGCACAATGCTTGGCGCTGAGGTTGTGCATTGCGCCACAACGCTGCTAGCAGCCCAACCACCATGCCAGTGCGCACCTGCATACAGCTCAGCCAGCTCTCGGAGGGGCAGGCGCAGCGCGGGCAGCGCGCGCGTGCGCTTGTTGGCATGGCTCAGAATTTCCAGCACCTGTGGCAGGCCAGGACATGGGGGGGACGATTGCAGGCTGCTTGCTGCAAGGATGTGCAGGGGGGATCAACTGGGTGAGGCTTTGAAGCTCCTGAGCCTGCGGACGGCAGACAAGGGCGGTTGCAGGTGGCAGCAGGGGGAGGCACACCCTGTGTAGCATGCGTCTACGACCTGGCAACGTATGTTGCCGGCTCATGTGCCCCAGCCTCATGCCGACCAGCAAGCTCACCTTCTTCTGTGCTGCGGGCGAAGCGCCGGGGCCCAGCTTGCCGATGACGATGGGCAGCAGGCGGGACAGCACCTGCGTTGCATGTTATGCACGTCTTAATCACAATCGTGCCAGCTACAACGGCAGGCTACCGGCTGCGCTGCTAGATCGGGCAACCAATGGCGGCACAGCATGGGTCTGGTGGGTCTGGCGGCAACAGGGCAGTGGCAAGCCAGCTCGGCGATCCCATCGTGCCTGCTCCAGCTTGTCGTCTTCGGTGAGGGCCAGCCGAGTGAGCACCCGGCTCAGCCCCTCCAGCTCCTCATCTACTGGCGCCGCCATTGCGTAACCGAGCTACAGGGGCTGCAGAAGGCAAAAGGCGGGGGGCCTGAGGCCAAGCGTGGCGGCGGCGGCGGCGGCAGGGCGGCGGCAGCAGCCGGCGCCGACCTCTCGTCAAGCCGCTGAGATCCACCGGTGCAAGTAACGGGAGCGGCGAGCGCCGGGGAGGCGGCAGCGGCAGCGATGGATCGCGGTGCTCGAGCACAGTGCCCGGTATTGCAGCTACCCCCACAGATCCACGATGCAACACGCAAATAGTAGATCGGCGCGGCGGAGGGCTCGCCCTTAGCTCTGACCGCCACCGCCGCCGCCCACGTGGCCGCCAATGTGCGCGGCGCCCGAGGCGGCTGCCATTCCCGAAATAGCAAGCAGCAAACTGGGCCGGCCTGTGCTGTTCTTGAGTTATTTATTGCGTATGTGTGTCGATCAACGGCATTGATAGGGTCGCCCCACCATCGCCACCCCTCACTCTCTTGCACCGCCACCCGCCCTGCACACAGCCAGTGGTGGCGGTTGCCCGACATGTAGGGTGAGCAAGAGCGCTGGATTTGTAACATGTGCTAGCATAACACGGGAGCTGTGCAAGCAGTCATTACAGGTACAGGAGGGGCAAAGCAGCTGTGCATCATTTGGGGGAGTTGTGCGCATGCGAGGCCATTCGTTGTTCATCAGAGCACATGGTCCAGCCAGCGGTTGCTAAAACAGCCAAGTTTTACCAAAGCGCCTGCCGCCATGCTGCGCCGTTCTGGCGTCAGCCGATGCCCATCAGAGACAGTATGGCATCCAAGTCGTCGTCGTCCTGCTGTGCCTGCTGAGGGAGCAGCTGCGCCTGACCAGGCTGGGGGCTCGGCGGGTAAGCCATGTCTGTTGGCACCTGCTGAAACGGGCCAGCTCTCGCCTGCTGGTAGTGCGGCGAGGCAGGCTGCGCCACGGATTGCTGCTGCTGCTGCCAGGGATGGGGCTGGGCTGCAGGGAAGAAAGCGTCAGGGGCCAAGGCGGTGGGCGGGCCATGACTGGCTGCGAGAGATGGCTGCTGATGGAACACACCATGCCCGCGGGGGCTGCCATACTGCTGCTGCTGCTCATATTGCTGCTGAGCGGCAGACGGGGCCTGGCTGTAGGGCTGCTGAAGCTGGCCGTACAAGTGCTGAGGCTGCTCCGGCTGGGCATGTGCCGCCTGGTGCTGGTGCTGGGCGTAAGGCGGCGCCTGGGGCGCAAACTGCTGCGCCTGCTGCGCCTGCTGCAGCTGGCGCATGGCAGCAGCCAGGCCGGCTTGAAAGCCGTGGGCATATTCCGAAGGACAGCCGGCGGGCGGTGGCAGTGCTGGGTAGGCAGCCGCCGGCATTGGGCCGGCAGGCGCCGCACCAGGCGGTGGCTGCAATGTGCCCGGGAGTGGCACCGGGCTACCAAAAGGGGCCAATGCGGGCATCATGTGCTGAGAGGCGGGCATGAAACCCTCGAAACCAGCCGGCGCTGGAGCTGGCGACCCATGCTGCTGGTGCACCAGCTGTGGCAGCGGCAGCTGCGGCGGCGGGTGTGCTTGCCACTGCGGCGGCGGCTCGCCAAAGGCGCCATTCCTGGGGCTTGCGGCGGCCGTGGGAGTGACAACCGTGCTGCCAGCAGCAGAGGAGGGCTGGTGCCAGCCGCCGCCACTGTCGCTGGCTGCTTCCGATGCGGGCAAATGTGGGGAATGCGCGACTGGGCTGGCGCTTGCGCCGCCGGCACTGTGTGCTTCGGTCGCCCAGTGCGGCGCTGCAGCCGCTGGGCTGGGTGTGCCGGGCTGCGAGGATGGGAAGCCGCCGCCGGGCTCTCCGATCTGTGTGCATGGAGCAAGGGCCCACAGCAACATTTACTTGCCAACACAGCAGGGGGAACATGCGAAGGGAGAGTCCCTAACTTTGCCATTCAGCATAGCATGCTGCCAGCTTTGACTGGAGTTCCTTCGCACACTGTTTCCCGTCGGGTGTGCCGGCCATAACTGCGCGTAAGTGCAACGCAGGCGGGCCCAGCTTAGTGCGCACCTCTGATGGCGGAAGAGTGGTAGGAGGGGCGGCCCAGTCCCCCGCTCCCCAGCTGCCGGCGTCCGTTGCAGCGGCTGAGGATGAGGATGCCACCGCTGATTCCAAGGCAAGCGCCTGCAAGGGACGCCAGCAGTGCGTGCTCTGAAACCACAGCGGGGGGTTGTGGTGCCTGAGCAGCAACTGTCTGAGGGTCAGGCCTGGCTGCCATCTGGACAGGTACAGTCGCTGCCGGGCAGGAGGGCAGGCAGCAAACTGGGGGCTGGGCACTGCATGCAGCAAGCTGGTGCCTTGCTCCACCACCCCTGCCACCCACCTCCTCACTTGCTGGCTCACCTGCAGCTCCTCGTGCGCTCGTTTCTCCTCTTCCTGCTTCCCCACCCACCCACCTCTCTCCCTTCTCCCACCCGCCTCTCTCCTCTCTGCCTTCCCTCCTTTCCTCTATTGTGCAACCCACCTGCAGTGCCTCGTGCGCAGCCTCCCAGTTGCCATTGGCAGCCGCCAGCTGGTCCTCAACAGCTTGCAGCGGGGACGGCAGGCCCAGCTCCGCCGCAAAGGCGATCAAGTCTTGGACCTCGCTGCAGCAGCAGGGTGGTGTGGGGAGGTGTGGTGTGGGGCTGCAGGCGGTTGTGGGGCAGGGCACGGCAAGGCAGGGAGACAGAGCGAGAGGCAGGATGGTGATCGGAATGCAACCAGGCTTCCAAACAGACTGAAACCGAGCAGGCGTAACCCAGCAGCCTGCCTGCCGTGCAACCCAACTCCAAAGCAACCCCGCCCAGCCCGCGCACCGGTCGACGATCACTGGCTGGAAGCCTGCGCAGGGCTCCTGATTGAACAGCATCTGCGTGGCGAGCCGCTGGTCTGCCCCCGCCGCCTCCACTGCGTTCTCGGCCTCGGGCTCATTAAAGCCATAGGCCAGCAGGGTGTGCAGGCAGGCTGCCCGCTTGTGGCTTTTGACCAGCGCCAGAGTGGGCTGGGTGATGCCCAGCAGCATCTCCCGCTCCTCTATCGCATCCAGCACCGCCTGGGCTGCCGCAGCCTCCTCGAGGGCGCGCTGCGCTGCGGCACGCTGCGCTGCCGCCTCAGCCTCACGAGCCTGCTGCTTGCGGGCCGCCCGCTCAGCTGCATAGTCCTCCTCCCGCTGCCGCAGCTCCGCCTGCGGATGGGATGGTTGGTTGAAAGGGGGGGCCGGCGAAAAACCTGATGCAACTCCTGCCGGGTAACCCGGGAATAGAACATGTGGCAGATTGCACCGCCCCAGCACCAGCCACTTCCACCTAGCAGCGCCAGTCACCTGCACCCAGCAGCGCCAGTCGCCTGCACCCACCAACCGGCCCACACCACCCACCCACCGCCCACCTCGCTGTGTGCAAAGCGGCAGTTGTGGATGTAGCAGCGCCCCGCCTCTGACACCTCTCGGCACAGCGTGAGCTCCGGCGGTCGCGGGCCCTTGAAAAAACTGCCGCCGCCGCCTCCGGCTGATGCTGGTGCAAAGGGCGGCGGGCGGCCGGGCGGCTGCCCGCTGCCAGTGCTCGTCGCTGCCGCACCAAAAGGCTGTGGGTTGCTCCGTGCGCTGCTGCCGGCTGAATAGCGGAACTTGCGCCCAAGCGTGACTCCACCGGTGGGAGCAGCCGCCTTCTTGCCTGCTGCCGCCTGCTGCTGCTGCTGCTTGGCAGGGCGCGCCGGCTGGGGCACAGGCGCGGGTGGCGCCTTTGCCGGCTTGTAAATCTCAGCACCTGTTGAGCGGGAGCGTAACAGAGCGGCATGTAGCGCAAACAAGTCGATTTGACTGACAAGCAGCGAGGCAGTGGAAGAGATTGCAACAGCCAGCGTGCATTGCGCAGACGCTGCCCTGCCAAGCTTGGCACTTCCCACCACCTCGCCACGCAGCCGCCCGCTATACCTCTCAGGCGATTGCACCGCCCCGCCAACCAGCCCCACCTATAGTGAAGCCAGCGCAGCCGGCGGAGGGCCCCTCCCGCTTGGCACGGCCGCTGCCTGCTGGGCAGGGCACTTTCTCAGCCTGCGGCATTGAATGGCAGCGAGCAAAGCGTGAGGGGCATCAACCGGTAGCACTATGTATATGGATTGAATCGTATATATCCATGTCGGGCTGGTTGGTCGCAAGCGTGCTGGGGCTCCTGACGCTCGGCTGCAGGCAGAGTCGATGGCTAACTGGCTGCAGCGGGCATGCTGCCCGACCGCTCGCTCATGCTTTCCACTTCTGCACTCCCAGGCCCCCATACTGCACATATACTCACGGTGTAGAAATATTTGGGTCGCTGTTTGACTAGAGCCTGCATGGGAGCGCAGAGAGCCGTGACAATGATGACCCCCTCAGGCAGCAGGCGGCAACACACGCAACCAGAGCACTCATCACAGCTTCCTGGGCTGCTTTCCCTTGCCCCACCAAGAGTTCCAACCCCTTTCCAACGCCTCGTGGCATCCAAACACACACATTGCTGCCTCGAGATCGCGTGGCGACCCTCCAACGCCTTTTTCAACTGGCAAGGTAGCAGCAGGACGGCGGCAGCCGGGTCATGGGGGAAAACAGCCTCACCTCATACTTCCTCAGCGCCGCAGAATTGCTGCTGAGAGATGGCAGGCACTGATCCAGGTAATCGACAGCGCAGTCAAAGTGCATCCACGCCGTGCCGCACAGGTTGCACGTCGCTGCGGGTGCGGGCGGCCGAGAGTGGCGGCGGTGACGAACAGTGGTGAGCGGGCAGCGGCTTTCGGGCTCCCGGCGCACTCTTCAGGCTCTTTGTATTGCTTCGATTGAACCTAACTCAACGCCGGTGCGCCAGGGGCGCTGGCGACGCGGCGATGAGTTGATGGTGGCGCTTCCGCACCTGAAAGCCGCTGTTCAGCACGCTGATCAATGTGCCCGCCGCAAAGCACGCACTGGTCCTCGGGCTGCTGCGCCGGCGCCGCTGGCTGGGCCTGGGGCGCCGCTGCCTGCCCTCCCCGCCCCTTGTCCTTCTTGGGAGGCATGCTGCCGCTCCCTGTTGTGCACGCTCGCGCTAATATGCTGAAAAGGCGCGAAGGGGCGGCCACCAAATGTGAGGAGCGACGGCGGTGGCCAGCGGCAGCACGGCGGCAAAGCAGCAGCCATCACACCTCCCGTTGCATTTGGTGCCCCGACATTACATGGGACATAGGCAGGGCAGTCAGCTTGCTGGTTCATATCAGCTGCGAGCGCACGCTGTCTGCCTTGCGCCGGGGCGGGCGCCGCTGCTGCCGCCCCCGCCGGTGCTGGTTGGAGCGCCGCAGCAGCGGGCGTCGTCATCGCTAGTCACGGAAACCGAATTCAAGTGCTCTCAGGTCAGGCTGGCGGCAAGCTGGTCAGTAGGTGAACTGGGGCGAGTAGATGGGATCCACGCTCTCCTTCCACTCCCCATAGTACAGCGACAGCAGGTGGTCGGCCTGCGGCAGGCGAATCAAAGGGAAGGGCGGGGCCCTGGGTGGGCACTTTGCATCAATGAGCAATGTCGGCAGCGTGGCTGAAGAGTTGGGTCGAGGCCGCAGCGCCTGCATGCTGGCCAGCCCTTTGACCAGGTAGCAGCGCAATGCACCACACCACCCGCAAGCCGGCCTGCGGGCCGCCGCTCTCCTCCATCACCCCCCAGCTCCTCCCCGATCCACAGCGCAAGCCCGCAGGCACGCATCGCAGGACCAGGAAGTGCAAGAGAGCAGTACCCACCTGTGTGACGCCGCTCTCTGCGATTGCCTCCAGCTCTTTCAGGTACTTAGTCTCCTGCTTGCCGCGCCGCTCCAGGCCGCCCCTGCGAATGGTTGGGAAGGTGAAGACATGCGGGCGGTTTGCCGGCGCAGGCTTCGACGCGCTTGCCTCGCCCAATCCACCGGCCAGCTGAGCAGGCGCCCCATTGCAGGCCCCCCAACACACCCTGCAGCGCCTGATGCTGCGCTTTCATGCAACCTGCATGCGCAGCCGACAAACCTCTCACCACCCCAACCGCTGCGGAGCACACCTGCTGATCTGAAGCACCCGCTGCGCCAGGTCCTGCATCGTGCCGCCACGGAAGGGGGTGCGCAGCCCGCTGCACAGGGGAGGGCAGATGAGAGGGTGGTTAACACACGGTGCAAAGCTGTGGCAGGAACGGGCACCGTGACAGGTGTGCGGGACGGTGCACATGCGGCACGCGTCCTGCAGCATCCTGGGTGCACCACTTGCAAGCACTGCGGGGTGCACCAGGCCAGGCATTCCGCACCTGCGCGGCACCTCGTCCCGCAAGAACTCCCGCTCCTCGTGCGTCCAGTCGCTAATCAGCTCCAGCGCCTCTGCCTGCTCAGCAGCGCAGGCAGCAGACAACCGTCACAGGTGGGTTTGAGGCGTTGCCAACCAAACGGGGTAGCAGACAGGCATTGATCAGCACCAGCGCCTCCGGCTGTAAGTTGCACGCAACATGCAGGCTGCCGACCGGCAAGGCACGGCAGCAGAACACGCAGCAGGCCAGCCTCAAGCGATGCTGCCATGCCTCAGGCAGCGCAGGCGCATGATCGGCACAGGCATCTGCGCGCCACACCTGCGCCTGCTCGTCGTACAGCAGGCCCACCCACAGGGCAGGCAGGCCGCAGATGAGGCGCCAGGGGCCGCCGTCCGCGCCGCGCATCTCCAGGAACCGCTTCAGCCGCACCTGTTGGGGGGTGGGGAGGGAGGGCAGTGAGGCTCGACTGTGAGCAGATGCAAGAGATGGAGCCAGTGTGCAGCGCTTCTGTCGCATTGCATGGCTGTAGCCGATGTAGCCGTGCAGGCAATGTGCGCTGCAGCCCTTGGGCAAGTTTGAGCATGAAGCATGCATTGTATGGCATTGGCATTCAACACACACGACCCACCTCCGGGAAAACTGTTGTGAGGTGGCTCTCCCAGTCCTGGAGCGTCGGCAGCTCGCCTGTGGCA
>VIYQ01001141.1:0-19660 GCA_009928355.1 Chlorella sp. CH2018
GCCCTCCCCGCCCCTCCCCGCCCCGTCGCGCAGTGGTCCTGGCCCTTCAACGCGCCCGTGGACCTGAAGCAGTACCCCGACTACGCGGAGACGATCAAAACCCCAATGGACTTCGGCACCATCAAGCGGTGGGTTGTCAGGGGTCGTCAACCTGCCTTGCGGAGCTGACCAGTGCTGGCTGTCAGCCGCGGGGCAGGCTGATAACATATGGAGTGCATAGCAGTCGTCCTAGCGCCAGGTCCCTTTCCACTGCAGACGCCTGCCTGGGCAGGGCGCAGGGCCCGCACATGTTGGCTCATGGCTCCCGCAGCAAGCACGCCGACCCTTCACCCCTGCAATGCAGGCGCATCGACCAGGGCGGGTACCGCCACCCGGACGACTTTTTGGCTGACGTGCGGCTCGTGTTTGACAATGCCCGCCTGTACAACAAGCCCGGCAGCGACGTGCATGTCATGGCTAACACCCTGCAGGTGGGGTGGAGTGTAAACTGTGCATTGCACAGGCCTGCCTTGACAATGCGCCTCGCCTGATGCAGGATGCAGTGCCGCACTCAGTTTGCTGCAGCAGCTGCCAACCGCTTGCCACGCACCCCACCCACCCCTCCTGGCCCCATGTCTGCGCTTGAGGAGCGCTCCTCAGCTCCTGACTGCAGCCAACCGCTGTCCATCAACACTGCTATCCCATTCGCCCTGCTTCACAGGAGCGCTTTGAGGAGCGCTACTCAGCCACGGTGTCCGCCCGTGTGGCGGAGGAGGCGGCGCTGACGCGGCACCAGCAGGAGGAGGCGCGGCGGCGGTACGCCGAGGTTGGGGCCCGCGGCAGCACCGAGGCGCTGGAGCAGTACTGCTCGGTGGGTGGTTTGGGAGCTCTTGACGAATCCAATTGCAATTGATGCGGCCGCAGCTGGTGTAGCTGATTGGGGCCTCGTCAGTCACAGATTGTGGAGCATGCATGCATCGCGCAGCCCAGTTTCCTGGCTTGAGCATGCAGGCACGCAGGCACGCAGGCCGTGCCAGCAGCTTGAAGTGTTCCTGCCTATCTGCCCTCGCCATGCAATGCAGGTGCTGGTGCGCTACATCGATGAGGTGCAGGCGTGCGTGCTGGATGCCCGCTCCGCAGCAGCCGCCCTCTGCAAGCCTGTGCCCCGTGCGGAGAAGGTGGGGCCGGGCCGGGGCCAGCTGGGCTGCCCGCATGCAAGCACAGGACATGTTGCGGGATGCGCTGTTCGTGCAGTGTCTGCGCCACCTTGTGGGTGCTCCACCCGGGCACCCCTGCCCATGCTGCTCCCTTCCAATCTGAATCCCCCCGTTCTCCAGGAGGCGCTGGCGCGCGCGCTGGGCGCGCTGCCGCAAGACGCGTTTGAGCTGGCGGTGGGGCTGGTCATGGCGCACCACCCGGGGCTGCAGCCGTATGACGACTTTGGATTTGACTTGGATGCCCTGGATGCGCTGACGCTGCGGCAGATGCAGGTGGGAGGGGGGATTCTGCATGCCCGGAATGCGGTGGGCGGCCTGTGATGTGGGCTGCCCTGGCTGTGCTGCGGCAGAGGTAATAGTGCGTTGGCAACAGCTGGTGCAGCAGGCCCCCTTGCTTGAACAGTGCATGTGCACATGCGTGTGACAGTGGCCTATGTATTAGAGCAGCTTCCGCCTGCCCACATTGCACACGTTTGCAGAGCTTCGTGCGGGCATGCGAGGCAGCTGAGGAGGAGGCTCGGCAGCGGGGCGGCGGCGGCGAGGCCGGCCGCCCAGCCATGGCCTGGCCTCAGCTGATGCTGGGTGCTGGCCTGCGGCCTTACTGCCCACCCTCCGCCCGGCGGCAGCGGCGACAGGCAGCAGCTGCAGCGGGTGGCCAGGTGCAAGTGAAGCAAGAGCAACCAGAGGAGCCGCAGCCGGCGGCGCCGCAGCAGCGGCAGCAGGGCGCGCAGCCGGCGGCGGGCAGCAGCCAGAAGCAGCAGCATGCGGCGGGCAGTGGCCAAAAGCAGCAGCAGGTGCCAGCAGCAGGGCAGAAGCGCGCGGCGCCCGAGGTGCCTGCCTCAACCCTCACTCCAGAGGAAGTGGCAGCTGCAGTTGCGGCGGCAAGCATGATGTCTCCGCTGTCGCTGCCGCCCCTGCCGCTACCGCCGGTGGCAGGCTCCGCTGTTGGCCCGCGCCCGCTGGCAGCTGCGCCCTCGCCTGTGGCATCGCCCGCAGCGCAACAGCCGGCAGCCAAGAAGCCGAAGCAAGCAGCAGCGGGCAGAGCAGGTGCGGCAGCAGCCCCGCCCACCTCCAAGCCAGCAGCTGCGGCAGCAGCCAAGCCAGGTGCAGGGCCGTTTGTGCCGACGTCTGCACAGATGGCGGCAGTTGCGGCGGCAGGGCCGCAGCAGCACCAGCTGCTGGCCCAGATGCACACCCTGCTGAACCAAGTGCAGATGACGCAGGCCATTGCCAAGCAGCAGGTGGCCGCCACAGCAGCAAAGGCAGCTGGTAAGCCTGGTGGTGGCGCAGCGGCGGCACAGCAGCAGCAGCAGCAGGGGCCTGGGGCGCCGGGCGGCAAGTGACCCTGCGACAGTCTGCAACTGTACTGACGGACGGACGGACTGACAGACCAGACCATCTCATCTGCTTGACCATCATTTTGACTCCACTGCGTTCACATCGCTAGTGCAAATTTTGAACAAACACATGTGGGGTTCACGGATCACACGTTGCTCAGCAGATGTGCTGGCAGAAGGAAGAAGGGAAGGAGGATCTAGGCATTTTTTAATGAGCTGTGAGATCAGATCAATCAAAGCCTTGCAAGGCCGCCCCAGGCGGCAGCGGTTTGGGTGCAGCTAACGGCTGGCGAGACCGCCAATGCCGGCACTGCTGGCAGAGGCGGGCGGCGTCCAGTCAATCTGCCGGCCATCGACCCATGCAAAGATGGCATTGGAGTACTGGCGCAGATCTGTGTAAAAACCAACCGGCGTGCTGCCGCTGGCCAGGGTGTTATTGCAGTCTGGGCCGTAGCTGACCAGAGCTGCCCAAACCAAAGCAATCGAGGGAAGTCGCAAACGGCGGATCAATTCTGTCGAGTGAAGGGTTCGCGCGGTGTGTGAAAGTTGGCTGCAGATGCGGCGGCGCATGGGGCGGCGGGCGCGCGTGTTCCGGGCCGGACCGGCAGCTAGCTCAGTTGCCAACACATACTGCTGACCCCGCCTCCGGCTTTGACACCGCAGGTGAATGCCGCAATGATCAGGGGAGCAGGTTCCTTCTGCCGCAGCCAAGGCGGGTGGTGGTTGGTGCGCCACAGCAGTCCTTCGGAGTGCAAGGCAGGGAATCCATGGATCGATCCATGCAGGGACAAGTTGCGCAAGCACACGTGGCTTTGGAGCCAAGTAATGAAAAGCTACGAAAGGCTGCCGATAGCGACAGCAGTCACATGTCTACACATTGATGAGGCTTCCAGAGCCGACGCTGTTGTCAGCGAGGGGCGGCGTCCAGCTGTACTGATGCCCTTCCACCCATGCCATGATTGCATCAAAGTGCTTCCGCAGGTCGGTGTAAAAACCAACCGGCGTGCTGCCGCTGGCCAGCGTTTCGTCGCAGTCTGGGCCATAGCTGACCAGGCCAATCAGGATGGCTGGGTTGCCGTTCATTGGCGGGTAGAACAGGGGCCCGCCACTGTCGCCGCTGCATGCATCTGCGGTGATGCCTGCCAAACAGGGGTGGCAGGCGGGAGGTGGGAGGCGGGAGCGAATGTGAGTGTGGGCGCGGGATGCTGCACGAAGCTGTGCAGCCTCGGGTTGCCATTGCACGTCTAGCAGACCTAGTGTGCTGCGCCCGCTGCTGCAGTCTCCACGACCTGCAACGAGGGGCGCATCCCCACCAGCGCCCACAACTTACCGGCGCAGATGACATCTGTGGCGCCGCGGCGTGGGCAGTCCTCAGGTGTGAGGTACTTGACCGATGTGTGCATCAACAGCTGCAGCAGCGGACATGCGGACAAGGGGGTGGGCTAGGGTGCAGCCACTCTAGGAGGAGCCACGGTGTGCTGCGTGCCATGCAGCTGCTCTTCAGCTATGCATTGCCATCATGACTGTGCATGCTTGCTTGCCCTACACCTGCCCCAAACCTTGCCTTTGAGATGAAGGCGGTCTCCGTCTCCCCAAACCCTGCAACTTGCAGCTCAAGGCCGGAAGCGCCAAGGTCGGCATCTGGCCGGACCAGGGCCGCCACATTGGCGCCCACGATTGGGGTTTCCAGCTTGATGGCTGCAATGTCGTAGCGCGTCACCCCCGCAACAATGTCGCTGTCTGGCACCCACCCTGCGGTGGCAAGAGGAGGAGGAAGGCAGGCAGCTTTCCATTGATAAAAGTCAGAAACCTGAGGAGCCCGTCTGCCTGCGCACTCCAAGCACAACGCTCCAGCTGGGGTGCCATTAGCTGCGACACGCTGCCCACGCTGCCCATCGCCACTCCATCACTGCTTGCCTGGGTGGATGAAGATGCTCGAGGCGCGGACAGTGGTGCCGTTGTACCACAAGCGCAGCTTCTTGGCGTACGCTGGGGACAGAAAGTCCACGCAGTGGGCGGCTGCGAGAGGAAAAACAACGGGTGATGAGTGAGCTTCCCAGAAATGCACCGCTGCAACATGATTGCACAGCAGCCGCGGCCTGCACGTGGGTCATGCTCCTACCCGTCAGCACCGTCGACGCCTCTATGAGTGCACCGCCGCAGCCTGGGGCCATGATTTGCAAGTTGAAGATTCCCACTGCAGTGTCCAGGAACACTTGCGCCTCCGCAGCCGGCAGGTTGCTGACCGGTTCGCCCATGATGATGCGCGGCTGCTGCACAGGGCCGCTGCCGAGCGTCGAGCCTTCAAGGCTGGCCAGCTGTCGGCCTGCGGCGCAGCGTGGGCAGTGAGCAGGACATACATGTGCACACGGGTGGGTCCACAACCACTGATAGCTGCTGGATGCTTTGTCCATTTGTGCAGGAGACATGCGGTGCAGGGATTCTACCCTGCACCGGCGGCGGCGGCAGCGGCGGCGGCGGCGGCGGCGACGGTGACTGGAGGCCGCTGACGACTGCCCCCGACCAACGGCGGCTCCGTACACTCTTTGATCATGCCTGTCCACTGCCATGGCGTGGTGGGAGGCGGCCCGAAAGCGCCACCCGCTCAAGCCACACTGGGGCAGCTCCGCCGAACTGTTCTGCTGCCTTGCAGTGCGCGTCTGTTGGCCGCATACCTGATGTAAGGTGGATGGTCAGGCCGACAAGCCCGAGGAGTGAGATGAGCGCGAGCTTGCTCATGGCTCTTGCGCTGGGTGCGTCAAGGGTGTCATGCGCGAAGTTTAAATGCAGCTTATTAGCGATGTGTGGTTGAATTGAAGTCCAGCCGGGCAGCCGAGACGGTGTTCAGCATGCGCCGCCAGGCGCCAGCCTGGCGGGGCACGGGGATGGCGGCGCATGCACATTGGCCTGCGCTCCGCCTTGACCTTGGAGTATGTGATACCAGCAGGGCTGCAACAGAACACACAGACAAGAAACGGATGAGCAAGCATCGGATGAGCAAGCAACTGGTCACACAAATCCAGTCATGGCTGCACTGCCGCAGGCTTTCCTGCCGCCGCCGCCGACTGGCCGTCCCCGGCCGCCGCCTGCTCCGCTGCACGCTGCGCCTGGATGCGGCGGCACTCGACCTTGTGAGCCTGCCAGTGCGCGCGGCTGCAGGCCAGGCTGCAATAGCGCACCGCTTTACAGCCGCTGCAACGACGCAGGCCAGCAGTGGCACTGCAACCGGGCGCTGCGCACCTCTTGCATGCTGTGCTGGTTGTAGCTTGTGGCACAGCTGGTGGAGACAAAGCTGTTGCCGTGCTGCCGCTGCCCTCAGGTCTCGCCAGCAGCTCCATCTCACAAGCCCTCAACATGCCCAGCACTGCAGCTGCTGCCTGGCGTGTGTCGCCATCGCTGCTGCTGAGCAGCCGCTGCAGCGCTGGCACCGCTCCTGCTGCCCTGGCTAGGCTGCAGCGCTCCGGGCTGCCGTCAAACAGGAGCTGCAGCACACTGGCCGCGCTTCTTTGGCAGCGCTTTGATGCCAGTTGCCTGAACAGGGCTGGAATGCCGCCGGCAGCAACGATGGCTGCTAGGTGTGCCGCACAGCGGCGGGACGCAATGTAGAGGAGCGTTTCCACAGCTGTCCACACAATCTCGCCAAGGCTGAGGGCTGGGCGCTCAGCAGCTGGTCCAGCAGCCTGCTCATCACTGCCTGGCCTCCGATTATGGGCTGAGGCAGATGGACCTGCCTCATCTGGGGTGTGCAGGATGCGCACTAGCAGTGGGACGGCTCCAGCTGCCACCAGTGCTGCATCCCATCGGCCGCCGCCGGCACGGCTCACAGCATACGCGACATTGACCGCTGCCACGTGCAGCACTGCATTGTTGCTGTCCAGCATGGCGGCGAGGCACCGCATCAGGCCGCCCCCCATCAGTGTGCGCTGGAGGGCAGGGGCGCCAGGGTAGCTGGGATCCAAGGCTGCAGCACGTGGGGAGCATGGCATGTGTGAGCTCAGATGTTGCCCCTGTGCACAAAAAAAGCGCCGGATGTAACTAGGCCTTGTGCACACAAAGGTCAGTCAGCCCCCTCATGAAGCCCGCAGCCTGCCCACCTGTAGCAACCAGCCACGCGGCGTGCACCAGCACCACTTCATCGCTGCTGGCCAAGCAGCGCAGCACAGCGGGCAAGCCGCCGGCCGACACAAAGGCTGCAATCGCCTGCGGCTGCAGATCAAGAATAGCGGTGAGCGCGCCTGCTGCAGACGACTGCTCCAGGTGCTCGCTGCCGCCCAGCATCTGCACGAGCGGCTGAATGGCTCCCGCGGTGGCCATCTCTTGCTGACTGGCCCTGCTTCCTTGAGCAAAACTTCTCAGTCTAGTTGCAGCGGCCTGTTTATCGGAGCTGCTGCCCTTGTGCAGCTGCTGCACCAGAGCAGAAATGCTGTCATGGCCCGCCATGGGATGGGGCAGCAGGCGGGCCTGCGGCAGAGGGGAGCGAGGCGGCAGCGCTGGTGAGGGGGGCAGGGGCTGCCGTGCAATTGGCGTGCCAAATCCGTGCTCACCTCTTTTTGCTCACGTCTCTTCGCAGGTAGGTTTACAAGCCAGTGCAAGGCCAGCAGGCCAGCAGGTGAGCGCTGGGCCAGCGGTCCTGCAGGGCTGCTCGACCCTCCAGCGCTTGCAGCACCTACAGGCAGGGTTGGAGAAGCAGAAGGGGGGCGCCCTGCAAGCCTCGTTTGGCAGCCCTCTTTCCATGCAGCGCCAGGCAGTGGCCTGGTGTTGTGTTATTCACGCTCCAGGGCAATCTGATCACCACGCCCAACTCAATTGGGCATCAGCCGTGTTTGCCCTGCAGCTCAGGCTCGGGGAGCGGGGCTTCTGCTTGCCTGAAGGCACGCACGGCGCCTGGGAAGCTGCACGATCTTTTCTGCGTTATGCTGAGTCCGCGGCAGCTTGGCCAGCGGCGTGATTACTGCTGCTGCTGCCGCCGGCGCCGCTGCCTGCGCCGCCGCTCGCCGGTCCGCCCACCTGGCCGCTGTTTTTGCTGCCGGCGCCGCTCCCACAAGCTGCTGGAGGTGCTCTGTGTTATACTGTATTCGCTGCAGCAGCTGCGCAGCTCGGCCAGCGGCGGAAGTGCTGCTGCCGCTGCCGCCGGCGCCGCCGCCGCTGCCCGCCCAACTTCCGCCTCCTGGCCACGCGATCCCGCCTGCAGAGCGGCAATCGGTGCGCCACTATGCCTGCAGCCACAGATGCCGTGGTGTGCCAGGAGAAGGATGAGCTGCTCAAGCGCAAGAACAAGCGTGTGACCGTGAAGAATTGGGTCTGCCAAAAGGTGGGCATCCCCTGGGCCTGGCGTGTGGCATGTCGCGCCGTCCAGCTGCCAAGCTCCTTGCTGCCGACTCCTTCTTCCACCCACCCATCCATCCCGGCTAACAGGTGTGGGAGCCCAAGAGCGTGCATGCTGGCCAGATAATCGGCGGCAGCGGCGAGCTGGAGTTCAACCGCCAGTGAGCTGCCTGCTTGCCACCGAATGCTGCCTAGTCGGCGCTTGCCGCTGCGGGCCAGTCGACCAAAGGTGCAGGGTGTGCGCCTCATCGAGCCAAACACGCTGCTTACCAACGGCGCCCCGCACCTCACTCCAGGTATGTGCCCCTGGTGTGCCACACCACTACCCAGTCCAAGCTGTTTGCCGCGCTGACCGACCCCGAGGCAAGGCGCTGCTGCCGGGCATGCCGTGTTGGCTTCAACGTTTCAGTCCACTCATGCCGGCAGCTGGGTCGGGCCGATTCCCAAGTGCCTGGCCCAACATCTTGCGAGTACTGCTGCGTGCCGCGTGACATCCCTCCGTCTGCCCCTCAGCTGGCTGGCTGCTCCGCCCCGCCTCCCCTGTCCCTGCAGTGCGGGCTGGAGGTGGGGGGTGTGTACACGCTGGTGAACGTCATTCCCAAGAACCCGCCGGTGGGCTGCGCAGCTGCTTGTACTTGTGTCGACTCAGCACTTTGTTCGACCATGTTCTGGTGCTTTCGCTGCACCAGGCTCGCAATGCATGAGCAAGCCACCGTGGAGCAGCCCTCAGCCAGCAGCAGCTGCTGCCTCAGTTGCCTCGCTGCCCTCGCCTGTGCCGCAGAAGAGCCTGCAGGACAAGTATCGAGTGGTAGACCTGCACGTGAGGCGGGGGCTAGGCTGTGGGACCGGCAGACGGAACTTGCTGCAAACAGCAAGTTAGCCCGCATGCACTAGTTGGGAGGCCAGCAGCGCTCTGCCCAGCGGGTGCAGTAGTTGCTTGCCCAGCCCTTGCGGTTGCCTTTCGCTCTCACTGCCCCCTGCCTCGATGCACGCAGTTTGACAACTTCAGCGAGCTGGACAGGGTGAGTGGATGTGCGTCGTGGACTGAGCTGGATTGGGGTTCGTTATACGCTGTGTGACTTGCCTGCGGCAGCAGCCATCTGCCCTCTTAAGCAGCAGCCGTGCTGACCAGCCAGCTGCCTAACCCAGCTGCATGCCCTGCCCACAGACCGGCACTGACATGGGCCGGGTTAAGGCGCGGGGGGAGGAGCAGGACGCAGGGGCAGCGGCAGCGGCGGCACCGGAGCCGCAGGTCTGAGCACTGCCTGCCACTGTGGCGTCAAGCGGGACGTGAAGCTGGCTGCTGTGTGTCACGGCTGGCTACTGGCATCAGCCTTGCGAACCGTTCCTGCCGCTACGAGGTAGCCTACTGAGTACTGCTCCTGCCCATGCTCTCCCCTGCAGCCGCAGACGCCCGACCAAGTGCTGTCCTCCCGCGCTGACGGCGACACCGACATCTGTCTGCGCCTAGACGCCACCTGTGCCCTGCCCAACGACCAGGGCGGCTGGCTGCTGGAGGATGCAGCAGGGACGGAGCTGCGCCTGACGGGAGGGCAGCTGAGTGCGCAGCTGGGCCAGCGCCTGCGGCAGGTAAGTGGGCGGGTCTCGCGGCAGGAGGAAAGGTCGTATGTAGCAAAGTGGATTCAAGGGGGCGGCAATACTGCACCACCGATTATTTAGCGGTTGCGGCAGTCAGTATTCAGTTCGCCCCCTTTCCTGCCACGGATCCACGTGAGTGCCAGCCAACCTCTCCCGCCAATCCAACAGGCGCTGATGAGTGGCACCCCGGTGGTCAGCGTGACCGCCACCCCCGTCAAGCTGGTGTCGCAGGAGGACCGCATCTTTGCAGGCATTTCAAAGGTGGGCTGGTGAAGGTGCCCTCGCCTTCGTACACCGCATCATGACCTTGCACATTTGTTGCTGCGCTTCCAGAGCC
The DNA here is from genome assembly GCA_009928355.1 of Chlorella sp. CH2018. Taxonomy (NCBI): domain Eukaryota; kingdom Viridiplantae; phylum Chlorophyta; class Trebouxiophyceae; order Chlorellales; family Chlorellaceae; genus Chlorella; species Chlorella sp. CH2018. The sequence goes on from VIYQ01001141.1 coordinate 9,795, forward strand.
GCAGAAGCATGTTCATGGCCTTCAGACCCGGCCCTGTCCAACAATCCCCCCGCCAGGTGGCCCAGGGCCGCAAGGTGCAGACCCAGGTGGCGGTGCTCGGCGGCGCTGGGAGTGCTGGGCAGGCCCTGGAGGCAGGCAAAACAAAGCAGAGCGGCAAGAGCCAGGGCAAGCGCAAGGCGGGAGGAGCAGCAAGCGGCGGAGGTCGGGCGGCGGCCGCTGCGGGCGGCGGCAAGGGAGCCAAGCGTGCCAAAAAGTGAAGCATTGATGCAAGATGTGAATGTTTTATCCCGTCGTCACCAATCAGGCTTGTGCACAGGCAGGGGAACCACACTGTAACGATGGGATGGTGTTGCAAGGGAGCTGCGCCAGCGCAGGGGGCGAGGCGGCCCCGCATGACGGGCCACCAACCTAACCACGCCCCGCTGCTAAGCGCGAGATCAATTCAAGGCTCCTCTACTCCCTCGAGGCCTTCCGGAGTCCGCATACAAAGGGTCCTGAGACTACACTTGCGGGTCGCGCCGGCGGGTCTTTCAGGTGCCGCGCGGGCCATGCCCGTTGTCGAGGGCTGCATCGGAGGCTGGTATAAGCCGGCGGAAACTCTCCAGCTGCCACTACTGCTGTCGCCGCCGCCGCCGCCACCGCCGGCTCTGCTGGCCCAGTGTTTGCTTCACCCCCCTGACACCGCAGAGCAATGCTGCCGCTGGCAGCACACTTCTCTCGTCGCAGCAGTAAGGGGGAGCAGGGCAGCAAGCAGGACGCACAAGCCACCGCTGCGCCGCCTGCCACTGCTGCTGCGGCTTCCGCTGCCGCACCCGCCGGGCAGCCGGTGGCTGATGCCCCGCCTGTGGTCGATGCCTACACTGGCGAGGCCTTCTCTGCCAACCAGCGCTTCTGGTGGGTGATAGGTGGACTATAGTGAGTGGGATGCAGCGGTGATGCTTGAGCATGGCACAACAGTCTGCCTCCCACCATTCCAGCGGTTGTGCTGGCCGCCCCACACCGGCCCTCGCCCTGCCCACCGCTTGCCCGCGCCTGCCTCAGGACGGGCGGCAACCTGCGCTGCCTGGGTGCTGGCGTGCGGGTGAAGAAGCTGGGAGGGTTCATCCCTGTCAAGGTGCGCCTGTGCTGCTGCGGCGGCTGCTGCACCTTGCTCACCGTGTTCAGCAACTTGCTGCGCTGTGCAGCTTCTTGCCCGGAGCGGTTGCCTCCAGCGCATTGCCGCGTGTTCACTGCTTTCTTACCCCAAACCTATCTATTCACCGCAGGTGTATTCGGTGGCTCTCTACGCCGACGGCACGGCCGCCAAGGGTGCCGCCGGAAAGCATGCCACAGACGCCACTGCCGCGGCCACGGCGCTGCAGGGCGGCGGCTTCACGCAGGCACTGCAGGTGAGGAGGGTGGGTGCTTGTATCTGTTGTGCGCACATGTTTTCCAGGGCGGCGGCTTTGCGCACAAACTCGAGCAGCTGGGGCACTGTGAGTGGAGGCTGGGTGGGTGGGTGTTGCGGCCAGCATGGTGGCACCTGTTGGTTTGGACATGTGTAGTGGACCACGGTGGCAATCCATGTGCACCGGCCATCTACAAGGCCGCTTCAATGCCGCCCGGTCCCCACAACATCCCACCTTGATCGCTCCTGTTCCCCGCAGATGCGCCTGGTCCGCAGCGTCACGGGCAAGCAGTTTTCCGATGCGCTGGATGAGTCGCTGCGCCCCCTCATGGCGTGAGCTGCCGGGGTGATAGGGGGCAGAGGCGCTTGCCGTGCGGCAAGTGTCTGCATTTCAGGGAACGCACGTGCATGTATGGCGACAGCAGTCCTTGCAGCCGAGAGGCCGCCACTGCACACCTGGACGCTCATTGAGTCTCCAAACCTTGTGCGCCTGCCGCCCCTGCACAGTGGAGATGAGGCCGTGCTCGATCAGTTTGTGGCCTTCTTCTCGGGCGCCCAGCTGGACAAGGGCACCGAGGTCACGCTGCTGTGGCGCGCAGGTGCGCGGCATGCTTGCATGCCGTGTTGGCGCGCGTGCCATGTACTGCTTCAGTTGCACTGCTGCTGTGCACACGGTTGCCGGATGGCGCCACATGCACGGCACACGGTTCCTCTTCCGTGGCTTTGCATACTTGTCCTCGCATGGGTTCGCATGGTTGCCAGGCTGGCCAGCCCATCCCAACCTCCCCGCCCCGTTCACCCCCCTCCGCAGACGGCGGCACCGATGTGTGCCTGCGCCCGCCAGGCTCCACCACTGCCTACTCCGCCCAGCAGCCAGGCCTCCGTGTATCCCGCGCCCTGGGGCATGCGCTGTGGCAGCTGTACCTGGGGCCCACTCCGCCCGCACCAGACGCTCGCAAGGCCTGGCTGCATGCAGTGGCGGAGCTGTGAGCTTTGTTTGTGCGGAAGAGGGACTGTGAGCGCGATTGACGTTCAACTGGTGGCTGCAATGCTGCCCACTGCTGCTCGTGAGCACATTGGTTCCGGCCGCACGTGGCAGCGCAAGCTTGGTTTGCAATTGCATCATGTTTGGCCACACCCACGCTTTTTTTGCTGACGCTGCATTTGTTGCGCGGGACGCTGGCTGACAACCAACCACTTTTCACATTTAGCGCGTGGACAACAGAGATCCACCTTTTGCACTGCGCAGGGATAGCCCTGATTTTCTCTCCCGTGGGTTCATTGCTCTTTTCCTCGGTTTCATTGCGGCACATTGCTGCATGAATAGCATGGCATGGTGTAACACGTTTGCACGGCCTCCCAGATCCCCAACAGCCGGCAGACCGCCTGCGCCCGCAACGGCTCACAGCACTTGCACGCCCTGCCTGCGCAGCGTGATGTGCCATGTCCTGCCATCCTGCCATCTTACACAGCGCAGCAGAGCCGGCAAGTCGTGCTGTTGCAAACTGCCAGCAGGTTGTCACTGCAGCAGCTGCAAGCCATTGCGCAGGCATGGGTGAGAGGAGAGGCCCGCCAGCCCATCTGCCGGCCGGCTGGCGAATCCCTTGTCAGTCCAGATCGATGGGCATGCCGCCAGCAGCCGGTGCCAGCTCATCCTTGCTGTCCTCTTCCAGCTCCTCATCAATCGTGTCCGGCTGCCGCTTGCCCAGCATGCTGCCCAGCGAACTGCTGCTGCCCGGCAGGGGTGGCGGCGGCGGCGGCTGGCCGTGCGCTGCCGCCGCCTCCTGACTAGCTGCCTCTAGCGCCTCTTGGCTGTCCAGCATGGAGGTGTCTGCCGCTGGGCTGGCTGCGCCCGCTGGCCCGGCCGCCTGCTGCTGCTGCTGCTGCTGGCCGCTGGGGCCGGCACCCAAGTCAAGCGCGCTGCGCTGCGCTGCGGCGCGCTGTGCCAGCAGGGCGTCCACATCCACGGCACAGCTGCCGCGGCGGCGGTAGAACAGCACGTAGGCTGCTGCGGTGCGCACGCCGGATGCCTCCATCTTGCCCACGTGGCTGTCGTCAAAGGTGTACCTGCGGGGCATGGAGGAGGAGGTGGTGCCGTTTGAGGCGCAAATAAGGGACCGCCACAAGCCTGCCCAGCAGCAGCCCTAAGTTTGCCGCGTCTTGGCGGATGCATTCCTGCGGACCACAGCACGCGCCACCGGCCACGCTGCTCTGCGCTGCACTGCAAGGCATCACGGCACGGCATCCTCCCAGCAATGAGCTAGCCGCAGGGCGCACCAGTGGCCCAAGTCCCCTTCCTCTCCAGCCGCCGCCGCGGTGCCCGGTACACGGCAGTAGGCTGTGTAGTGCCCGCCGCCCATGCCTGGAGACATGGAGAGAGGGCAGCAGGGGTTCGTGGGTTGGGCGTGCGAGGCAGGCGGGGTTGGGCGCAAGGCGCCAACAACAGCAGCGAGCCGAGCTTCATTGCGCATATGGTTCACACATGGAGCCAACAAATGCACCCCTCCCCACCCACCGCCGTAGTGGTTGGAGACGGCAAAGCAATCGTAGATGGGCGCGCCACTGCTGCTGCCGCTGCCGCCGTTGCCGCTCTGCTGGGGACGGGGCACAGATGGATGGCGGGTACGCACGTCAGCAGAAAAGAGCAGGCTGAGCAGGGCGAGGCTGTATCGACAAGCACAGCGGCTTCAGCGCTCGCTTGCAATCCACACCAAACATGCAACGAAGCAAGGCATGCGCACCAGAACCGCCCATCTCCGGCAGCAGGTCGGGTGCCCCTCACCCGATCCCTCCGCCGCACACGTGCTGTTGCTTCCTGGTCTCTTCCTCACACATACTACGAGCATGTAACGTTTCACACATCATACCAGGCGCACAAAGGACACACCTGTGGCAGCAGGTAGGGCCCCATGTCCAGCCCGGTGAGCGGGAAGTCCACCAGCGTGTCCAGCTTGTCGCGCGAGTAGCTGCGCACAAACACAGGGCGGGCAGGGAATGAGCAGCTGATTAGCGTCAGCAAAGCAAGTAGCGCTACAGGGCAGGAATGAAGGCTGATAATTTACTGTCCTGATCATTTGCGGCCGCTTAGTGCACCTGCCTGTCAACCCACGCCACCGCTGTTCAGGGGTCGCACCGCGAGTAGGAGAAGCGCTTGAGGTGGATGACCAGCACATCGGGCAGGCTCCACAGGTCCAGCTTCTTGTCCGCCTGCACAGGAGGGGAGCAGGGAATGTGTTAATTGTCATGCGGCTGGCTGCCACAACTGAACCAAACCAAACAGAGCCAGGCGAGGGCTCCACCAGTCCAGCAGCTTCTGGCCCGCCTGCGAAGGAGCGGGGGCGCCAAATGCTGCCCGTTCATGAAGCGCCCACCAAAAAAACGCACAGTGCCCCCCAGTACCTGCACGTGCGCCTTGCACTTGGAGCAGTACCAGCAGTCGTCGGCATCCAACTGCTCGGGCTGCAGGAACGTCTGCAGTCCAAGAGGCAGGGAGTGACGCGGGCAGAGGTGCAATGGGTGCGGAGCTGGCGACAGGTGAGAAGCCGGCACCACCGTCTCAGGTGATTGGGCAGGTGGCTTTGGGCGCGGCCAGTGCCCAGCTTCCCGCCTCCAACAATCGGCTCCCATTGCTTGTGTGATGAGTTGCTCCCCCAACCCTCAACAATCCAATACACTATTCCCTCAACCCCTCAACAACCCCTTCCCTGTCAGCCATCCACCAACAACTATCAATTACCGCCCACCTCCAGGCAGTCGGCCAGCCCCACGCTCTTGCCGCCGTCGCGCTGCCGCTCCGCCAGCGCCGCCGCCGAGGCATGCTGCTCCGCAGACAGCAGGGGCTTGGGATCGTACAGCTGCTCAGCCGCGCTCTGCCACTCTGTGAATAGGAAGGGAAGAGAGGGGGAGCGCCGCGGGTTGCAGCCCACCTGGCAACAGCACCCGCGGTACTGCATGCCAGACCCCACCCTCCAGCCTGCTACCAGGCTTCACAGCAGCGGGCATCCATCCGCAGGCGGCCAGTGCTGCCCCACCTGCCAGCAGCACCAGGGGCTCCTCCTCCTGGCCATCCTTCAGCACATCCGAGGCCTTGATGCTGCACAGAACGGGCGGCACACGGCAGCAAAGGTCTTGTGGCGGAATGGAATGGAGGTGCGGTTTGCCTCGTGCGCGCATCACTTGCACCCGGCTTGCGACAAGCCCAGCTGCATCGAAGGCATGCACGAACACGGCCCTGTTGCCACACACGAAAGCCGAGCCTCTGCTCACCCGTACGTGTTGACCCCGGAGCCATAGGAGCTCTTCTTGGCCAGCTTGAGCAGGTAGGGTGGCTGAGAGGCGGCCGCCGCTGCCGCGGCCTCCGCCGCCTTGCAGGCATCCTCCTTCTGGGGAGGGCGGAAGGTGAGGGGAGTGGAGGGGGTGCAATCTGGGGTCAACGAGGGTGTGAGCAACTGGCAAGGCGCCCAACCCATGCATCGTGCACCGGGCCACAGCCGGGCTGCCGCACGATTTGGCACTGGCGCTGGCTGTCGGGTGGGGGCATGAGCCACCCGCACGCTGCCCCTGGCCTCACCTGCGGGGCCCACATGTCAAATGTGCCACCATCCTGCTGCTGCTGCTGCTCCTGGGGCTGCTGCTGCTGCCCATCCTGCTGCTGCTGCGCCTGCTGCGCCTGCTCTACCTCCATTGCCTCTCCCTCTCCCTCTCCCTCTCCCTCTCCCGCCGCGCTGGCAGCAGGCCCTGCTGCTGCACCCTCGCTGGCGGGCGCTGTGTCCATGGCAACAGGGCTGCCGCTGCTGGGGCCATCAGCTTCCTCAGGAGCCGCAGGCGCTGGCGCCTCCTCCTCCTCTTGCTCTGGGTGCTTGCGGCAGGGCCTGCGCGGTGCAGCGGCAGCGTGATTGCTGCTGTGAATGGGTGCTGCGGGAGGTTGGTGGCCGCAACTGAAAACGCAGTAGCCCGGCAGCAGCAGCCCACAGAACCGTGTGCAACCCCGCCCATGCCTCCCCCTCCAGCCAACGTCTCCCACCTGAGCAGCGCGCGCAGCTGCGCCTGCACAAGGGGGTGCGCCACCAGCGTGTCGCCGCCGCCGCCCTCCTCGCTGCAGGCCAGCTCGGCCGCCAGCTCAGCGCCCCCCGGCACAAACAGCGGGGTGGCAGGGATGACATACGTCTGGCTGGAGTAGCCCTTGGTCCTGCAAAGGGGGAGTGCCATGTCAACAACGAAGCCAGTGAGCAGGCAAGGTAAGCCGGGTGTAAGAGAATACATGTATGCCTCGTTGGAGTGGCTCTTGGTCCTGGGCAGGGGAGACAGAAGGCGAGCGGCAGGGAGGTGAGGCAGAGAGTCAGAGAGTGGGGTTGGCAACGACGAACGACCTGTTCGCAGGCCCGCCTTTGAACGGCGCATCTCATGCGCACAGCAGCACCGCAGATCTCGCAGCATGGTCGCAACAGCTCTCCCAGATCCCGCCACCAAACTTCAACCCAAGCACGCGGCCAACCTCACTTGTGGTACACCAGCACTGGGTGGGTGCCGGGGGCGCGCGGCCCTTCCTCTGCCGAGGGGTACACAAACAGCACGTACTGCGGGGGAAAAGGGGAGGGAGGTTAAGGTGGGTGTGAGGCAAACGAGGGGCTGAGTGGTTCATGGAAGGTGGCAGGAAGAGCTCCACCGCTAAGCAGCTGGTTGGGCTGCCAATGCGATGCTCCCGCCTCTGCCGAGCAGCCCAACACATGTATGCGCCACCCCTCGCGCAATCAACACCACTACCCCTGGCACAGCCAGAGCAATTCCAATTGTTGCTGCACAGCAAAATAATCGCCCTTCTCACGTGCGGCGGGGTGCGGTGGATGGAGAAGCGGCCAGTGCGCAGGTCCTCAATGCCAGACACCCGCGCCTGCAACTTGAAAACACACACAACAGGGATGCAGGGCTTGAGGCAGCAAGGAAGGGGAATGACAGTGGGCACTGCGCGGGTCCTCAGTGTCGGTTCAGCGGCAGCATGCGCATGCCTCCACCTCGACGTTGCAATACACTGCTCGGGTCACAGCTGCCCCCATGTCGATCTGCGTAGCTGAGCAGCAGGCATTGCCTCCGCGGCCCCCCAAACAGTAACACCGACGCCGTAAACCCACGACAGCCATCCCTGTGCATCTTCAACAGCAGCCCACCTTGAGGTCGCTGTATACAGCTGAGTCGCCGCTGGACAGGTTGAACTGGGTGAGCAGCAGGCGGTCCTCGGGGGGGCCGCCCCCAGGCAGCCCCACCAGCTCAGCCATGCCCGCATACAGCTGCCTGCGGCAGGAGGAGACGACACGTTTTGCAGCATGAGCACACGACGCATGACGCATGCAGCAGCTGTGGTTGAGGGCGCCAGCCTAGCCAGCTCTCTCGCCAGGCCACAGCTGCCTGCCAGCCGGTGGTATCCCAGATGCCGAGGCACGACCCATGCACTGGCCAGGCGCCAGCCACTGTCACACACAGGGCGCATGCAGCGCAGTTGTTCCCAAGCAGGGGTGGCTCACCCCACGGTGGCGGAGCGAGGCAGCTCGATGCCGTAGCGGCAGGGCGGCGCCGACCCATCCATGTGCACAGCTGCACAAGCAGAAGCATGAGGGAAGTGAGAAGAAGGAGGGTCAGGAAAGCAACCTCCGCTGCAGTTCGGCCGCCAGCAGGGAGAGCGCAGTGGTGGAGCAGCCGGCGGGCCGCTGCCCAGCCTGCTGAGCTGCAGCAGCAGGTGGACATGTTGCTCTTGCCGCTGACACAGCCACTGAGAGCCCATTAACGTACGCCCGCCCACCACATTTTGTGCCAGCCAGCAATACTAATTAATCCCCCCTTGCACGCCCATCAGCTGTCCCACCCCCTAAGTCAGTCCCACCCACCCGTGAAGGTGATGGCCCGCATCTTGGATGAAGGCAGCGGCAGCGACAGGTACCTGAGCAGATGCAGATGCAGGTGCAGGGCAGGCCTTAGGTTCGCGCCAGCCAGGCGGATGTAACAGCCGCTTTGCTTGGTAGGCAAGGAGGTGCATGAGCATGCAAGGGCACCCAACAGCAGAGCAGCAACGCGCCGCGCTGTGCAGCCGTACAGCGCAGGTGAGCCCTCAGCGCCTGCCTGCAGCTCAACACTTCAAACACTACTTTGACACTCGCTCACATGAAGGGGTCGAACTTGACCGAGTGAAAGTTGCAGTCGGGGCAGGTGAGCACAGAGCGGTACAGGCCCTACGGCAGTGGAGGGAAAACAGAGGCAGTGGCTGCTGTGATGCCCAGTGCGCGCTTGGTGACTTGGCATTGAAGCTGCCGCACAGCTGCTGACAGAATCGTGCAGGACCGCAACCGTGTGCAGCGTCAGAAGTTGTGTGAGGGGCCAAAGACTTCCCCTGGAAAGCAGTCGCAGCAACGCCGTAACTGTGCTGGCAAGTAGCCTAGGTGGGCAGAGTCAGAAGCCATGCACAGCCACCCAAAACCGACCTGGAAAGCGTCCACAATGACGCTGTCGTTGCGGCGGCGGTAGTTGGTCCAGGCCTCCGCTGCCACCTCCTCATCCGGCCGCCCCTCGGCATCCTTGTCCTCAATGTACGGCTTATCGGTGATGCGGTTCAGGTCCTGCGAATGAATGGCAAATCAACGCCCCAAGCCGTGTCAGAGCTCGCAAGCTGGCATCCCTCTGGCATGGCGGGCTCAAGGTGCAGCGCCTTCCCTGCACAAGCACAGCACAGCACGGCACAGCGCAGCACAGCGCGCACCTCATGCAGCCCATCCAGCAGGAAGGCCAGCAGCTCCTGGCTGTCCTGCTGTGCGTAGCCGCTGAACTGGGGCGCAAACTTGGCCAGCTGCGGTGCAAGGAAGATTGGGCATGAACAATGGAGGTGAGGGGGAGGCCAAAGGACTCCTCATGCACTCGTGCAGTGCTCCGCGCACGACAGCGCTCAGCAAATGCACACAAGTTTAGCCAAACATTGGTGCAGAAGAAGCTGCGGTCGGTCACCCACCTGCCACTTGAAGAGCTTGGGAGAGACGGAGGCCACGCCCCCCTGCCACAGCTTGCCCATCAGGGAGCCAAAGGCCAGGGCCAGCTTGCCGCCCAGCGACAGCTTCGCAGGCAGGGGAGGAGGGGCAGGAGGGTGATGCAGCGAGCAAGACAACGGTGGCGGGGTGCCAAGTGCCAGTCAAATACCACACCACAACTGCTCACCAGCTCGTCTTTGTCCGGGTCGCACCAAAGGCTCCCAACATGCATACCAAACAGTTGAGTTTCCAATCAAGTAACTCAATCAGAAGCAAGAGTAAACACTTACCGGGTTGTCCTTGTTCAGGTCGCGGCGGTAGGCCTCCGACAGGAAGGTGCGCATGAGCGGCGGCGTGTGCGCCAGGCACTGCAGGCTGCTGTTCATGAAGCATGTATTGCCCAGGTTGCCCAGGCCCGCCAGGCCGTGGGAGCGCCCGGGGGACTGCGGGAGGAGCGGAGGGGTGGAGGGGTG
>VIYQ01001146.1:0-15407 GCA_009928355.1 Chlorella sp. CH2018
ACCCTGCCCCGCAGCTTCCCCTCCGCCACCAATCAAACCTCCATCACCGTAACCTTTGAGGCCAGCGATGCCGGCTCCGGCCTGGCCAACATCACCTGCCGCTTCCGGCAGCTGAACCCGGCGCAGAGCAACGCCAGCGCCACCAGCCAGGATGCGGCGGAGAGCGCCAGCGAGTGGCGCCCCTGCACCAGCCCCCAGAACTACACCGGGCTGCAGGAAGGGCGGTACGGCCTCACACTGCGGGCCGCTGACCGTGCCGGCATGGTCAAGCAGGTGTGGCCTGAGACTGAAAGGCAGCCTGGCAGTTGGCGCTGTCTGCATTGCGCGCTCTGCCTGAAGCTCGGCTGCCTTGCCAGGCTGCACTTCGGCCGCCCACCGCCAGCCAAGCGCCCAGGGCGTGAGCATTCCCTCACACCAGCTCTCCAACCCCTGCCTGTGCCTCCCTCCCTGCTGCCAGACCGAGGAGTTTGACGTGTTTGTGGACTTCACGCCGCCTCGCGTCTCCACCGCCAGCCTGCCGCCACTGTGAGTGGCAGATCCGACATGCTCTGAGCAGCCGGCGTACAGCAGCACTGCATGCACTTCGGCCCAGGGTGCCCACAGCTCTGTGTGCAGTTGCGATGCAGTGCCTCACCACAGCCGCTGCCCATGCTGCAGGGGTGAGGCGCAGCCGTCGACCGTCACCTTCCAGCTGTCGGAGCTCAGCAGCCTGCCGGACAACAGCTTCAGCCCCATCGCCACCTACCAGACGCTGGTCCAGGTGCGCTGGCTGGGCGGCCCTTCTGGGTGTGTAGTGTAACCGGGCTTGTGAGGGGCAGTGTTGCAGCTGCACGCTTCCGGCACTTGCCCACAGATCGTCGCTTGCCCCATGCCCTGCACCTCACATCTGCAGACTGTGGCCGACCAGGCGGCATACACCGCGCTGCAGAATGCGTGGCGCGGCGACAGCGTATCCACCGCTGGCACCGTCACACGCAACTGGGGCTCCATTAGCGGCCGCCGCCGCAGCCTGCTGCAGTCCGGCGGCAGCAGCGAGACGCGCCTGCCGGCCAGTGCGGTGGGCACCTGGACCAACTGCTCCGCCACCTGCACCTACGAGGTGGGTGGTTCAGTGGCGAAGCACGGGCTGGAAAGGCTCTTGCCTGCTGCAGCCACTCATACGCGGATACCACCGTGCATCCCAGGCCTCAACCTCTGCCTGCCCGACACGTGTTCACCTGTTGTCTGGCCGCTGCTCATCTTGTGGCAGGGCCTGGGCAGCGGGCTGTACAGCCTGCAGGTGCGCGCTGTGGACGCAGCGGGCAATGCCGGCAACGCCTCGCTGGCCTATCCGTTTGAGGTGGGTTCATGCTACCATGGTGTGGCTTGCCGCGTGGTAAAGGCTGGCTGGGGATGGCAGCAGGCACTGGGGGCACTAGCTCAGCTGGCTGTGCGGCAGCTCCCCATGCATACCCTGCGCTCCTCCCTCAGCATGCACACCCTGCAACCCTGTCCCATCGCCAGGTGGACGCCTCCATCGGCAAGTCCAAGTTCCCGGTGTGGGCCATCATTGCATGCGCTGCTGGTGGTGCCGTGGCAGTAGCCGTCCTGGCCTGGGTGACGTGGGCGTGCTGCTGCCGCAAGCGCTGCCCCGCGCGCCCCGGCAACAGCGTCAGCCCCAGCCGCCCCAGCCACCCCACCAACGGCAGCAGCGGCTGGACCTACAGCCCCAATGGCAATGGCTACTACAGCAACGGCGCGCCCATGCCCTCGCCAGGTGAGGAGTGCTTGTTGTGAAGGCGGTGGGAGTAGTTGGAGGCGGGTGGCTTCATGCGCTGCACACACCTTTGGCAGGATCCACCCTCATCCCACTGCCCCTGCCCTCTGACCCGCTCACTGTCTGCAGGCGGTTATCCCACCACCGGTGCCGCGAACGGCGCGTGGGGCTACAGCAACGGCCGTGCTTCTGCTCCGCCGCCCCCCTGGGCCGCCACCAACGACCCAATTGAGCAGCAGCGCATTGCGCTGGAGCAGGCGCACGCGCTTCGCGACCAGCGGCTGCGCCAGCAGACAGCGCCTGGGCCCGCCGCTGCGGTGCCTGCAGCCTCCCCCTCTCAGCGCCAGCGGCCCCCCAAGATGCTGAGTGAGCAGGAGCAGATGGCGGCAGCCCTGGCCGCCAGCCTACGGGAGCAGCAGGCACGTGCAGCGGCCGAGGCCGAGGATGCACAGCTGCGGGCGGCCATTGAGGCTTCCTTGCGGTGAGTGGCGGCCTGGCCAGGCGTGGTGGTGAAGCCGGTGTGCTACATCTTGCAAGCTTTGTGTTGATTTGTGCTGATGTGCCTGGCCTGCTGCTTAGCACTGGTGCTCATCCCAGCGCCTCCCTGCCCTCCCGCCCGTTCCTTGGTGCAGCGACCAGCAGCGCCAGCAGCAGCGCTGGGACTGGTCGCGCCCCTGAGTGCAAAGAGCCAAGACATGCATACTAGCTCCAAAGGCTGCTGCTGCTGCAGAAGCGGCCACGCCCACATGCAACGCTCCCGCTCCCCATCTGTATCCCCTTTCCCTCTGACCATTCGCCCACCCGATCCGTCCCTCTATTCACATGATGCATGCACGGTATACCTCCCCTCTCTAGCACGTACCCCCCTCTCGCCCTCTAGCCAATTCGTTGTCTGATGCATTCCTCTGCCCTAGCTGTCATCTCCCGCACCCCCGTGGCGCTTGTAAGCATCTGTCGCCAACGCTTGCCGTGCTGCTGCGTAACAAAGTTCGAGCAGGGCCGCGGTCAGAGGGCAGGCACGATGTGCCTGCTGTGTTGGCAGCGCTCGGGGACGGCAGCGGTTGGCTGGCAACGTAAACTGCCGCAGCTCTCCCTTGCACCCCTGTTTCGCCAGCACCCCCCTGCAGCTTGCTGCTCCTGCCTTGGTAGCATGTGGGGGATAGGAGGTGCCTTTGCTGTCCTGCGGACTCAGCACTCCAGGGTGCCACGAGCTGCATCAATGGTGTTCCGGTTCTGCTCAGATCATCACTGCAGTTGCACGTGCTGGTGCGGCCCGCCCAAAAGCAGTGCAGCCAGGAGGCCACTTGTACTGCAAGCTTCTGAAAAGCTTCCGCCCCAGTGTCGGGCAGGCCTCCTGTGCCCCATCCCGCATGCCATGGCTGCACTCACTGCACACGGCCGGACATACTGATCTGCACCGTGGCTGCCAGGCCACGCACTGTTCAGTGGCCGCGGGTGCGGCTGCTGGGACGGATGCTCGGCGCTGCAGGCGCTGGGGCGGCGGCGCTGGAAGGTGGGGCAGATGGCCAGCTCCTCGGTCCAAACGGTTCCGATCACATTTCCAGGGGCATCCGCCGGCCGCAGCAGCTCCCCGCGCCTGCTAAAGTTCCGCCCGCGGCGCGTCCCCCTCTCAGACCCGCCGCCCTGGCCCCGCCCGACCTCACTTGCTGTGCGTGTCAGCTTCGAGCGCCGGGAAGCCACTCACAGGGCCGGGCGTGGCTGCTCCAGGCGAGGAGTGGAACTGCCCTGCCGCTGCGCGCTCCCCTCACCCTGCTGGCCCCTGAACCGCACCCGCGATCACATCACTAGCCACGGCTGAGCACGCGGCGCGCGCCGACAGGCTGCGACTGCCGCCGCTGCCCGCGACGCCTGCACCGCCTGCAGAGCACCGGTGCCGATGGGCGAGACGGCGAGGGTGCGGTTTAGGCATACGGCCGGCGACGTTGGCCCACTGTCCGTGTCCACAGCCATCCCGGTCAGCGCAGTGAAGGAGCAGCTGCTGTCGGCGTGGCCTGCAGGCGAGTGGGTTTGGCACGCGTGTGGTGGCTCGTGCACGTGTGCCACCGCCTTGCAGCCGATGCCGTTTGGGGTTGCTGTGGCTGCGCTCCACTGCAGACGTGCTGTGCTCTGCTGCATTGCTCCTTGCTGCTGCTGCTGCAGCTCCTGCTTTGGCCGTCGCTGCTGCTGCCGCCGCTGCTGCTGCTCCTGCGCCTGCGTTGGCCGTCGCTGCTGCTGCTGCTGCTCCTGCGCCTGCTTTGGCCGTCGCTGCTGCTGCTCCTGCCACTGCCGCTGCTGCTGCTGCCACCGCCGCCAAACCCTGGCATTACCCCCACCGTGCCGCAGATGGCCCACTTGCAGCGGAGCGGCCAGCCTCGGCGGGCGAGATCCGGCTGATTGGGGCGGGCAAGTTCCTGGACAACAGCGCAAGCCTCAGCAGTGAGCGGGGAGCAGGAGCAGCGGGCAGCGCCTGTGCTGCGCGGCTGTGTCAGCCTGTCTGCTGGGAGCTGCCAGCCGGTCCCACGCCACTACCTGTGCCCTGCCAACACGGCACCAGCCTGCGGTTCCCCTGCAGGCCTGCCCCACGTGCTGGGCGACCCCGCAGCCGACATTGTCGTCACGTTGCATGTGGTGCTGCGAAAACCGCAGGCGGCCAAGCCAACAGGTGCAGCAACACTGGGCAGGGTGTGTGCTGCGGCGCCAGGCGTGGCGCCAATGCGCAGGGTGTCTGAGTGTGCATGCCCCAGACGGGTGGCCGGCTGCTGCAGCAATGCCCAGTGCCCGCTGCTGTGTCCCTACTTCCCAGCCTCGGTTTCTGCCATGCTGCAGCACCCAAGCAGCAGCAGGAGGACAGCAAGGGGTGCTGCGTCATCTGCTGAGTGTCAGCCCGGACGGTGATGATGTGGCAGGTGCAGCTGCGCAGCACGCTCGCCGTCCCCCGCCGCCCTGGGCCCAGGTTCAGGTAGGACCCCGCACTTCCCAGTTAGGTAGCCTCTCGCTCTCCAGCCCGCTAGTAGTACTTTGTTTTGGCTGATTCTGTGTTTTCGGACCGGCTGGTGCCGCTTGCCCACTGACCTCTGGCGCTGGCTGTACCATACCCCGACCGCTGCGGTTGCTGCCAAGCGCCCTGTACCCTTGCTGCTCCCCCTTTTCGAGCGAGCACCTCCCCGAACTTGCCTTATTTGTCTGACGCACACAGATGTGATTCACATGCTCTGAGAAGACAGGCATTGGTCAAGGGGACTGGGGGGAGAGAGTGGTTCAGAAATTGGTGCAAGCTGTGGCGATGCGGAAGGGAACAAAGCGCTGTGATGTGCACGATGTGTTTAACGATGTGATGCTAATAAGGGGCTTTGTTGGAATACGGCGCCGGGGGCGGTTGCACAGGGATCAAGGTTGGAGGCCCAGGCTGGGCAGGGGTCAAGCATTGGTGGGCGTTCTGGGGGCCAGGGGGCAGGTATTGCCATCAAAGCTCGGAGTGCAGGGGCGCAGGAGGCGCAGCTGGCGTGGTGCCGCCCGCTGCAAAGCTGTAGCTCTGCCACACGCCAAAGCGCAGGCTGAGGAACACGCGGAACTGCAGACAGGAGGGGGGAGGTGCCGGGTGGTAAGATAACATGGCAGGTTGGCTGTCAGGGCCGCCAGCCACAGCTGCGCACATGCCCTGCCCGAGCCAAGCCAACGCACACATGCTATCCCGCCAATGCCTACGTCCACGCGGCAAGCAGGCCACACCTGGATGAGGGCCAGTAGGGCCAACAGGCGCATGCTGTCAAAGGAGATGCACCAAGCTGTTGAGCCGGAACGCCGGCGGCGCCGCCGTGCGGTTCGTGACCCCTCCGCCTCCTCCCGCTGCGCCGCCACGCTCAGCTGGCAGGCCGCAAACTGGCGCCGCTGGCTGGCCTCGGCGCAGCCCAGCAACAGCAAGGGCAGCAGGACTGACAGCACCAGCTGGGTCAAGCTGAACACGCTCTCGCAGTGGCAGGCCGCAACATCTTCAGGCGCAGGCGGCAGCGCTGGCGAGCCGTCGGCGGATGCCGCCCCGCTGGCTGCCACAGTGCAGATGCTCCAGCCGCAGTCTTTGCCGCCGCTGGCGGTGCAGTTGCTGTCCGACGCCGCAGCAAACAGCATTTCAAAGGGCACCGTGAGGCGGGAGGCCAGGCGTGCAAACGCTGCATGGTAAAACCGCTGCGACTCGGTTGCCTCGCCCGTTGTCAACAGCCTGAGCAACAGCAGGGAAATGCGGAGTTGAGTGAGCAACCTTTTGCTGCGGGCAGCGATGCCGCTATCTGACGGCAGGCCTGCGGTCGCGGATGCAGACCACAACCTGCAGCCGCCATGCACCCAAGCACTCAAGTGCCGGCAGCGCACCTGCACAGGCGGCGGTTGTTGAGCATGTCCAGCAGGGCGCCAAAGGGGGTGAGGAGTGCCTCCACGTTGAAGGGCAGCAGGAAGCCCACCTCTGTACAGGAGTGGTATGGGGGGGCCACGTGGGTGGGTGAGGTAAGTGCCGGCGGCAGGGGGTAGGCACAGGCGGAGGAACACAGAGGCCTGGGAGGCAGCATCCAGCGGCAAACACAAGCACGCCAGGCAGCGTAGACGCATGCTTTGCAGCACACAGCCGCAGCAGGCAGCAACGCGGCAAGTGATGCGCCCGGCCCGGCAGCATGGCAGCGTGCGGGCTGCTGGGGTGCTGGCCAGGCACTTACGCGTCAGCAGCTCGCTGCCCCAGCGTGTCCACGTCACCCACAGCAGGAAGAAGCCTGGCGGGCAGCAGTGGCGGGCGGTGCAGCGGCAGTCAGCCGCAGCTGCCCTCTGCATGCCACAGCAGTACTGCCCGCTGCGAGGCAGGCGCGCGGTGCCGGCAGCAGCGATTCAACGCACTCCCACGCTGCTCCCGATCCCACTCCAACGGCAGGCCATCCACTCACTGGGCCAGGAGCCGCGCTCCGCGTTGCGCGCCATGTTCTGGCTGGCCAGGTGCCACACCAGCTGGGGGCACAGCAGGTTGTAGACGACGCGGGTGGTGACCAGCAGGTGCGGGCGCAGCGTGGCGTAGCGGTGGCGCGCGAAGAAGGACAGGGCCAGCACCGCTGCCGACGCGGCGCAGGTGCCCCAGTACAGCAGGCGCAGCGCGGGCGGCAGCGGGCCGGTGTCGCGCAGCAGCAGCAGCGCCACGATGGCCACCTGCGGTGGGTAGGGTGAAGGCGGGGCGCATGGCGCGGTTGCAGGCAGCGGAGCGAGGATGTGCATACAGATGGCACGGCAGCTCGCGCCTGCTGCAACCTGCAGACGGCTGTGCAGCATCTGTGCAGGGAAGCCCCGGCATGTGCGACCGCAGTGCTGGCGGCGCCAGCGACGGGCCGGCGGCAAGTGCCCACTGGGCCAGGCAAGGCTGTACAGCGGGATGCGCCTGCGGTCATCAGAGCTCAAGCACACAGCGGCTGCTGCTGGAGCAAGCCCGGCTGCGCAAAAAGGCGGCTCGGCACCCGGCCGGAGCCCTGCCCGGCCAGCAGGCGTCCCAGGACCCTGCCCACCTGCGTGCAGGCGAACACGCGATCCTGGGGCACCCGCTGGCGGTGGAAGTGGAGCCTGAATTGCCGTTCGGCCTCAGAGCCGAGGAACTGCATGGTTTCGGGGCGGGGGTGCTTTGTGGGGTCGGCACATGTGCTGCAGTCGCGATCGGGGGAGGCGGGGCGGGGAGACCGATTTTTCCCGCCCCTCCGACGTGGCGCCCATGCAGACCGCCTTTTGTGCTCCGCCCACCCCCCATCGGCGCTCGCAACCACCATACGGTACATTGCCGACCCCGCAGATCGCCGCGAACCACTCGACACGATGCCTGGTTGCTGAGCGCGCCCTCCGTGCCTGTACGCGCGTTTCGGCATATTGAGCGCGCTCGCCGCGTACCATGGCGCCCCCGGAAAGACAAAAAAAGAAACGGGAGGCCTCCCAGCCCTCGGGGGAAGAGGAGTTTGTGCGTGGAGGCGGCTCTGGGCTCGCTGCCATCGAGAAGAAGCGTCTGGAGCAGGTGGGGCGACTGTCCAATATGCTTGCAGGGCGGGAGGAGCGGTCCCGGACCTCGCATGCTCCCGAGCGCGCCCGTCTCGCGGCTTGCCTGCCCTGGCTTGCATGCCGATGTGCATGGCACCGAGTGTAGAGCCGCCCAGCAAGGCCGGCTCCCCCGCTTTGCCCACTGCCCCCGCCGCCGCCACCGGCCGCCGCTGCCGCCGCCACCGGCCGCCGCTGCCGCTGCCACAGCAACTTGCCTCGCTGCCGCCGCCTATGAACCCGCGCAGGAGGCATACGCCGAGGCGGAGGCCGACCTAGCAGCCGCTACCAAGAAGGGCGGCGGCAAGCGGCGGCGCAAGGTCGGCGAGCCGGCAGCAGCGGCGGCGGCTGGGGAGGCTGGGGACGATGAGGACGCCTTCTTCTCCTCGCTCTCGGCCCAGGGCCGCCTGCCCAAGTTTGTGGAGCTGCTCAAGTTCAAGGTGGGTGCAGCGGGCATGAGATAGAGCTGCCGGCTGCAGCCATGGGGCGGTTGCCATCCCTGGCTGCCGTCAAACCTGCAGCACGGGCACCCCTCACCTCTCGCCCACCCACCCCTGCACTGCAGAGCCTGAGCAAGGGCTGCAAGCTGTGGGGCGCGGTGATCGAGGTGACGCCGCGCGAGCTGGTGGTGTCCCTGCCCCATGGCCTGCGGGGCCACGTGGCGTATGCCGAGGCATCCGACTGGCTGGCGGAGCAGAGCAAGAAGGCGGAGAAAGCGGCTGCGGCTGCGGCAGCAGATGAGGAGGCAGAGGGCGGCGCGGCGGCGGGGCGCAAGCGCAAGGCGGCCGCTGCCGCGGGCGTGGCCCTGCCGCCCCTGTCTGACCTCTTCCACATCGGCCAGCTGGTTCGCTGCACCGTGGCAGGCCTGCGCACCGGAGCGGCGGCGGGCGAGGAGGCAGCGGACAAGGCCGGCAAGCAGGGCGGCAAGGGCGGCAAGGGCGGCAGCGCGAGGAAGCGGGTGGACCTCTCGCTCCGCGTCTCCAAGATGAATGCGGGCCTGGGTGAGCAATGGTGGGCAGTGTGTAATGCCCTCGTCGCACCTGCTGCGGCTGCCACTGCGCTCTGCGTTCTGCTGCCGCGCTGCCAGAGTAGTTGCCGGGCTCAGCGGCAGCGCTTGGCCTGCAGCTGCATGCACATCTGCTGCGATGGCTGCAGTCACTTTGGAACCGGTCCACCACGCCCTGATTGTTTCCTTTGTGCCGCGCCCCGCCCTCCCCTCCCGGCAGGCGCTGAATCTCTGAAGGACGGGCTGGCCCTGCCTGCCTGCGTGCGCAGCGTGGAGGACCACGGCTACCTGCTGGCCCTGGGCGTCAAGGTGAGCCTGATTTGCTGGGCGGTTGGCAGCTGTGCCGGGCGGTATCCCTGCCGCTGCTTGCATTCTCTCACTCCTGCTGGCGGCTGCAGCACACACGGATGCCGGCTGCAATACGGGGCTGCACAAACCAGCTCCCTGCCCCTCACCCGCTGCCTGAACTCTTCATCCCCCTCTGCAGGGCGTCAGCGGCTTTTTGCCCAAGAAGGATGCAGAGGCGGCCGGCCGCGTGCTGGCCCCCGGCATGCTGGTGGAGGTGGTTGTGGGGGCAGGCGGCCTGCGGCCTGCTGGCGCCGCCAGCAACGTCACCGTCACCTGCAAGCCCGAGGCCGTGGCTGCGGCAGCGGCCAAGGAGTGGGATGGCCTGAACATTGGTGTGTGGGAGGTCGTGTGCCGGCATGACATGTGCTGTGTTGTGCTGCTGCTTGAACGTGTCTGCCGCTGCCGCCGCTAGGAGTCTGCACACAGCTGGATGTTTGCCATGAACAGAAAGCGCTGCCCCTGCCTGCAGGCTCGCTGCTGCCGGGCCAGCTGGTGACGGCGCGGGTGCGCAACGTGCTGTCGGACGGCCTGCTGGCCTCCTTCCTCACCTACTTCACGTGAGCTCTGGGCTGTTGAGTGGGGCTGGCTGCTAGTGTGTGTGGTGCTGCTGACTGGAAGCAACGACAACCAGTCCTGGTGAGGGCAGCGCAGGGGGTACTAGCTGTACTAACGCGTGGTTGAATTGCCTGTTTTGTTTTGTGTCTGCAGCGGCACGGTGGACCCCTTCCACCTGGGCACCGACCTGGCAGCCGACTGGCGCAAGCAGTTCAGGTGCGGCTCGCGGGACTTGCTGCTGCTGTTTGGCATGCACGATGATGCCGCCAGCTGTTGGTGGTGAGTTATGCACTGCTCGCAGTACTGGCAGCTGAGGCCCCGCCCTCACAGCTTCCTCCCTTCCCCGTTGCAGCCCCAACCAGCGGCTGCGGGCGCGCGTGCTGTATGTGGACCCCGCCGCCAAGCGTGTGGGCCTCACCCTGCAGCGCCACCTGCTGGCCTTCTCGCTGCCGCCCAACTTCCCCATGCTAGGACAGGTGCGCATGGCTGCTGGGCAGCTGGGGCTGCTGGGTTGTTGTAGTTGTGTTGAGAGGTGGGGCTGGTGTATGTGCTGTGATGGCACACAGATGCAAGCCTGGCATCTTACTTCCTCCCACCGCCTCCCCAACCGGCTGGCCAACTGCTGCCTCTATCCGCTTCAGATATTCGAGTCGGCGGTGGTGCGGCGCGTGGACGAGGGGCTGGGCCTGCTGTGCGAGCTGCCGGCGGAGGGCCCGGGCGCGCTGCCGCTGGCCCCCGGCTACGCCCACATCTCCAACCTTGCAGACAGCAAGGTGGAGGACCTGAGCCAGGTGGGCGGATGTTCTCTTGCGCGTTTGGGCTGCATTGCCTTGGCAGGGCAGGGTCGGTGTGTGGTGCCGCATGCTTGTGTGGCGCTCCGGAACGGAGATGCAGTAGAGCATACAACACGCTGCGCCGCTTGGCCTCACCTGCCTTACCACCCTCCCCGCCCGCCGGTCCTCTTGCAGTACCGCCCCGGCCAGCGGGTGCGTGCCCGTGTGCTCGGCTTCCGCCCCATGGACGGGCTGGCGGTGCTGAGCATGAAGCCCTCGGTGGTTGACCAGAGCGTGGCCAGCGTGACGGGTGAGCAGTGCGGGATGGCGCTGGCGTGGCAGGGGTTTGCTGCAGCAGGAGTTGCAGGGCGCGTCATCTGTCAGCTTGCCGCCAGCCATGCCACCCTTTCCACCTGCATACTGCGGCCATGATTGACCCTACGCTGCCCACCACCCCATCCTGCCCCAGACCTGCGCCCTGGCATGCCTGTGAGCGGCAGCGTGGTCCGTGTGGAGGACTATGGGCTGCTGGTTGCCATCACTCCATCCATTCGGTGAGATGCGAAGGCCACCGCCTGTGGACCCAGAGAGGCGGCGGCACCAGCATGGGACGCTGCTTCAGTGTGACATGCCCGTAGATGCATGTGGCATGGTGGGCTCCTCTGCGGTGCGGGCAGCTCCATCCTAAGCAGCACCCGCCTCCCTTACCCACCTGCCACGCAGTGCGCTGGTGCCGGTGCTGCACGCATCCGACCTGGGCAGCGCCAAGGGCTTGAAGAAGTTCAAGGAGGGCCAAAAAGTGGCTGGCAAGGTGCTGTCGGTGGACACAGGTGGGCGCAGGGGCAGACAGGGTCACCACACACCCGGGGGGAAGTGCAGACAGCCACTGCGCAGCATGGGCAGTGGAGGGCAAGGCACTGTTTGCAGGCAGCTGGGCAGTTGTAAGCGCAGGGCAGGGAGGGCCAGCTGAGCTGTTCTGCACTTGCTCATGGTGGCGTTGCCCCACCTGACTGGTCTCCCTGAAGGCGCTTTTCACCACATCTGCTGCTGAAAGCACTTGCCCGCTCTCCCCCTCTCCCCGCCCTCGCAGCCTCCAAGAAGGTGACGCTCACGCTCAAGCCGTCGGTGGTGGGATCCAAGCTGCCGCCCATCACCTGCCTTCAGGTGGGCTGGGGCCGGGGATGGTAACTGAAACACGCTGCGCTGGCAGTTCGCGCAGCTGCTTCTCCGTGTAGCAGAGCTTACACGTGTGCACAGGCACGCTGGCGGATTCTTGTTCAAGCGGCACACATTCACCCCCGGGGCCTGACCGTGCGTTCATGCAGGACGCTGTGCCGGGCGGGCGCAGCCACGGCGTGGTGACCGGCACGGCCGACTTTGGCGTGTTTGTGCAGTTCTTTGGCGGTGTGGCCGGTGAGTGGCGGTGGAGTTGGACGGGTCCTTGCAGGCTGCGCTGAGGTGCCAGCTTGCCGCGGCTTTGTCTGCAGCTTGAGGTAGCTGGAACCTCGCACAACAGTTGCTGCTGGATGAGCGATGCTGCTGCTTTGCTTGCACCCATGCGCGGTGCTGCCCCCCCTGTCACCTCCAGGCCTTGTGCATGTCAGCGAGTGCGGGCTGGAGGCGGGGCAGAAGCCGGGCGACGCCTTCCAGCCGGGCCAGGGTGAGCAGGGGCGTGGCTGTGTGTTCAACCGGCTGGTAGTGAATCAGCTGCATGCGCTGGTTGTGAGAGCACGTGAATCTGTTCCTGCTCAACCACCACCCCATCTCTGCATGCAAGCTGTGCCCTTCAGTCCTGTTGTTACCAATCCCCACGATTCCTCAACTCCGTGTTTGCAGTCGTCAAGTGCCGGGTGCTGGGCGCCGACCCTGGCCGCAAGGGCCTCAAGCTCTCCCTGGTGTCCAAGAGCAAGAAGGCAGCAGCTGCCACGGAAGCAGCAGCGGCAGCCGATGGTGCAGCCGAGGCGCCTGCAGGCGAGCAGCTGCAGCAGGAGAAGGGCGATGCTGAGGGCAGCAAGGCTGGCAAGAAGAAGCGCGGTGCAGATGGCGCCAGCGATGCGGCAGCGGTTGCGCTGGGCAGCTATCAGCTGGGCGACCTTGTACGGGGCACAGTCACTGCGGTGCACACAAAGGAAGTGGAGGGCCAGGCAGTGCCCGACTACTTTGAGCTGGCGGTGGCTCCGGCTGCAGCAGTTGGCACACCGCCTGGCGCAGCCTCCGCCCCAGCAATCGGCCGCCTGGAGCTGGCCCACCTGGCCGACCACCCAGCAGCAGCCTCCGCCCTGGCAGCCACCCTCACAGTCGGCTCCCAGCTGGGGCCCCTGCTGGTGCTGCAGCGGCTGGATGGCACTAAGCAGCTGCGCCTCACCCGCAAGGCTTGCCTGCTGGAGGGCGCCGCCGCAGGGCTGCTGCCTGCCAGCGCAGCTGATGTGGCGGAGGGCGCGCTGCTGCCGGGCTATGTCGCATCCGTGACCGACGATGCTGTGTTTGTGCGGTGAGAGGAGTAGGGTGTGCGGGACAGCATGGTTGAGGTGATAATCGACAGCGGCATGCAGCAGAAAAGCCGCGATCAACTGGAGAGAGCAGTGCGTGATCTTGGGCGCCACCGCTGTCTGCAAGCAGCGCACAGCTCGCACCCACTCATACGCATCCTCCCCCTGCCCTACTCGCAGCTTCCTGGGCGGCCTGACCGGGCGGGCGGGCCTGGCGCAGCTGAGCGACACCTTTGTGTCCGACCCCCACCTCTTCTTCCGGGAGGGGCAGTCGGTGCGCGCCACCGTGGTGCAGGTGCGAACGGGAGCAAATGAGCCTCTGTGGCTCCTTGGTGTGCAGTTGGTTGCACGTGCGGACGGCACACGCATCCAAATCTGCTGGCCAGCAGGATGGACAAGCCTGCCTGCCTGCCGAGTTAGCCACCCAACTGTTCCCCCTGTTCTGCCGCCCGCCCTCTGCCTCCAGGTGGACCGCGAGCGCGAGCGCTTCAGTGTGGCGCTCAAGCAGTCGCTGTGCGGCAGCAAGGATGCGGCCTACCTGCGCTCGCTGTTCAGGTGGGAGCCTCGGGCTGCTGTCTTTGGCTGCTGTATGCCATGCCATAGCATTGAGCCACACCAGCGAGGTCGGGCTTTCATCGCATGGCATGCGGCGGCATTGCTGCCCTGCACAGCCGTGCAGTCAGCTGCTGCGTGGCCTCCAAGGGCAGCCTGTTCAACTTGCAATACCCTTTGCAGCGACTTGGAAGAGGCCGCGCGGCTCAGCACTGAGGGCGCTGATGTGGACTGGCCCACGGCCTTCCCGATTGGTGGCGTGGGTGAGCAGCGGTTGGCAGGCTGTTTGCCGCTGCGGCTGGTTTGTGCCTTGAAGTGTGCTCCAAGGAGGTACATGCCGGGCAGCTTGAGATGTCACGCTCATCCACTGCACTGTTACTGCCCATTTCCTCCCTCAGTCCCCGGCGAGGTGCATGCCGCTAAGGATTACGGCCTGCTGTGCGACCTGGCAGCGCACGAGGACGTGGTGGGCCTTGCCGCGCCGCACCAGGTGAGTCATGTGTGCAGCGCCACACTCTCACCTGCTGCCTGACCCTGATGTGGCGGTTGGAGAGCACCTGGCAGCTCGACCTGCACGCTACATGCCCAGCACCGGCATCCTACCTGCGCCAGCAGACCCGGCCGCTTTGCCAACCGCTGTCTCCCTCCACAACCCCATTTCCCCTTCCGCAGCTGCCCGCGGGTGCCTCCCAAGAGCCTGGCACCACAGTGCAGGCGGTTGTGCTGGATGTGAACAAGAAGGACGGTATTGTGGACCTCTCCCTCCAGACCGCGCTGGTGCAGCGTGCTCAGGCGGCGGCAGCAGCAGCGGCAGCGGCAGCAGAGCAGCAACAGCCAAAGAAGAAGCAGAAGCAGAAGAAGGGGGCGGCGGCTCCTGCGGCAGGCGCAGCGCAGCAGGTGGCGCAGCTGCAAGAGGGGCAGCAGGTGGCGGCTCGCATTGAGCTGGTGAGCGACGGGGGTATGGACATCTGGCTGTGCAGAGTGCTGAGCTGACCTGCGGGTGCATGCTGCATCGCTACGCGCCAGCACTGAGACCGTAACGAAACTTGCCCACGGTTGACCTGACTCTGCATTCCTGCCCTATCCTCCTCTGTGCTCTGCAGGTGAAGGCTGAGGAGGGCTACTGTGTGGCATCGCTCACTCCTGCCGACGGCAGCGCCACCGCCGCCGCAGATGCGCAGCAGCAGCAGCCCCTGCTTGGCTTCTTCGCAGTGGCCGACTTCAACCTGCAGCAGCAGGCGCAGGCGCAGGTGGCGCGGCAGTTTGAGGCCGGCGGCCGGCTGGAGGCCACCATCGCAGCGCTGCCCAGTCCAGCCACCGGCGGCCGCCTGCTGCTGTCGGTTCCACTCGCGGCCAAGCCTGTGAAGGCTGCACGGGCGGCCGGCAAGCCAGCCGGCGTTGCAGGCAGCAAGGCAGAGCCGCGCACACCGGGGCCGGCGGTGGGCAGCTGTGTGCAGGCAACGGTGGCACACGTGCACCCGCTGCATGCAGACCTGACCCTGGAGGGCGGAGCTCATGGCCGCCTGCACATCACTGAGGCGGCGGCAGGCAGCAGCGGCACCTCGCCACTTGCAGCCCTCTCAGCTGGCGACCAGCTGGAGGTGGCCGTGCTGGGCAGGGTGCAGACAGCAGAGGGACGGCGCCACGGCCTGCTGGAGTGCAGCAGTCGGCCGGATGTGGTGGTGGCAGCCAAGGCGGCGCAGCAGCTGCCGCGGCACGTGGGCTGGGCCACACTCAAGCGCGGGCAGCAGCTGCCTGGGTGAGGCACGGCTGTTGGGACGGGAGCTGCCGGGTTATGTACCGCACCAGCGCATCCGGTTTTGCCTGCTGCACATGGTTGCTGAGCTGCAGGCATGTTCACCTGTGTTGGTATTGCCTGGTTA
>VIYQ01001148.1:0-15918 GCA_009928355.1 Chlorella sp. CH2018
CACTCCACCCACCCTCCCACCCGCCAGCAGCCAATGCAGACCGCCGCAGCCCGCAGCGTGCAGCCGTGCCGCCCCGGCACAGCAGCAGCGGGCAGCAGGCGGGTGTTTGGGGTGGCGGCGCCGGCGGCGGCGCGGCGGCAGGCGGCCGTGTGCCACGCGAAGGTCGAGCTGCAGGATCTGGACGTGAGTGCAGCGGGGAACCAGGCATCCGGTGGTGTTGGCTGCATGTTATAACGTCAGGGAGGCTGCTGCTGCTGCCGCGCGGGCGCTGGCGGGCACCCACTGCCCTACCGTCCTGCAAACCGAAGCCGCTCTCTGCGCTTACCTCCGAGCAGGGCGCCACACACCAGCTGGAGGTGTCCGAGGACGAGACTGTGCTGGATGTGGCGCTGGCCCAGGGCGTGGACGTGCCCTATGACTGCAAGATGGGCGTCTGCCTGTGAGCCTCCCGAGCTGCCTGCTGCCGCCTGGGTGTCTTGCCGCCGCCACCGCCGGCCCTGCCCCTGCCCCTGCTGCCGCTGCCACAGCCTGGTGCTGCAGTGTTTGTTGCCACCTCAAAGCGCTTCGTCTGCTGCTGCAGCTGATCCGCCACAGTGCATCCCTCCATACCTCGCTGCTTCCAACTCCGTGCATCCCGCTCCTGGTGCGCCCTGCTGCAGGCGCTGCGCCGCCAAGCTGGACTCTGGCAAGGTGGACCAGCCGGGCAGCATGATCAATGATGAGGCGCAGGTGCGACCCTTAGCAGCAGTTTGCGTTGCAGCAAGTGACCGGTAGCTGCTGCTGCCGTTGCAGCAAGCAACAAACTGCGGCACTGTTGTGTGCAGCTTCTATCAAGCCGCCAGCAGCCTGGGGTTGCGGAGGGACATGGCCTGGTGTGCCTGGGCCCAGCCTTCTGCAGCTGGCCCTGATAGCTGCTTGCCCTGGCTGTCTGCCTGCAGGATGAGGGCTACGCGCTGCTTTGTGTGGCCTACCCTATGGCTGACTGCAACATCCGGGTGATCCCCGAGGTGAGATGTTGCGGTGTTAACACGCAGCAGCAACGTTGCTGGTGAATTCCCCTGCCGCGGCCGAAACACGTCATCGTTGGTGGCCGTCTCCCGTGCGTCGGCTGCACGTGGCCATGTCCTGCGCAGCTGCAGCAGCATGGTGCATGGCGCCATCCCTGTGACTGTGCACACACCGCCTGCGCATTTTTTCTCACCCTGCTCTTCCTTCTCCGGTGCAGGACGAGCTGGCGGAGGCGGTGCTGGCTACCAGCGGTTAGGTTGGAGGCCACAGCACGTTGCATCGAACCGCCACATCACAGCCGCTGCGGTGCAGCAGCAGTGGTGCTTTAGCGGGCTCACCACCACCCTTGTGTCGTGGGGCAAATTGCCTTGCCTCTTTTCCGTTGCACTGCCCCCAAACAAACACGCCGTCGCCGGCGGCCCTTGTGCACCGGCTTTTCATTCACGTTATTCTTTGCTTGCGCGCTCTCCCGCGCTTGTGTACACGCTTTTGTTGGGCGGGTTTTCAATCTCCCCACGCCCTGTCCCTCTTTGTTTCAAGCTGCGCTTTGCTTTGCTTTTCACCGCCTCTTGTGCATCACGGCACGCCATGCCCCTATTAGCTGGCGCCATCACATTCTAACACCGATATTGTCAATGACATCATTTACTCGCAAGGTGGTGGCAGGCAGGAACAGGCAAGGGAGGAACAGGCAGGCAGGAACAGGCAGGCAGGCAGGAGGAAGGACGCGATGGCCGCGGCGGCAGCGCCTGATCTGCCGCCTCGCTGGCGGCAGTGGCGGGGCACTCTGTTACCCCGCAGAGCTTCCAGGCATTCCGCTCCGCTCTTCTCACGAGTTGGTGTCCCTGCTGGAGCCTCCAGAGCGCCTGAACAGCGCACTTGGCAAGGCTCGGCGCCGGCAAGCCCCGGCAGCTGCTCGACGCGCGTTCCGAGTAGTCAGCATCGCTACCCGAGTCCCGGGAGCACGCAGCAGTAGCCACAGCGATGCCGCCGCGCCGCACCACTTTGACGTGCGCTGCGGGGCGCCACGGGGGCCTGGGAGGGTTGACGGAACGGGCAAAGATCGCTGCACCTTGCCGCCCGCGTCGCTCGCCCTCCACGACTGCCGCCGCCGCTCACTCGCCGCCGCCGCCGCTGCCCAACCTCCCGCCGCCTGCCACAGGTACTCGAGCGAGGATGTGGGCCCAGTGGTGGGCGATAAGCCGCTCTACGTCTACTACTGCAAGTACAGCGGCAAGCACGCGCTGACGACAGACTGCAACCTGGCCACCGCGCCGCGCCGCCGCACCGACCACGCACTTGTGCTCGATACGCAGGTGGGTGCTGCGCACTGCGCCTTCTCGGCCTGCGCAGCGGTAACTGAGCCTGTGCAGACGATGAGCTACCTAGGATTCTACTTGACTGTTGCTGATCAGGTGCTGCCGTGCGACCTGCCGCAGCCGCAGCCAAAGCTGCAACACCAAGTGCGCTGGAAACAACAAATTTACTCGCTGTGCCTGCCCCGCAGGCATTCCTGGTCAAGCTGTACACCACGGATGGAGGAGCTAAGCTGCTGCGCCGCAAGTGCGTGATCAGTGCTGCAGAGCTTTTGTTGCCGCCTTCTGCCTGTACCTGCGCGATGGCCGGTAAAGTGCTTGGCCCAACATTGTCATCACACGCGTACTTGCCCGCAAGCCCCAGTGCTGATGCGCAATGCTGTCACGCTGCTGCCCGTGCTCGCAGGAGCGGGGAGGTGGAGCGGCAGATCCGGTACAACGTGGGCAAGCTGCCGGTGGCCTACCGCACAGAGCCTGATGGCAGGTGGGTGCTTGTGCTGTTGCTGCTGCCGCCGCTCTGCTGCTGCTCTCGTGCCGCGTCTTGGTTAGTGCGCCCGGTGGCAGCCGCTGGCTCCGCAGGCCTCCGAGCATGGCATGCTGCACAACTCACAGTGCAGCACTTGGTCTGATTTGTGGCTGAATCAAACCCGCTGTTCCTGCCGTTCGCAGCTACCTCTCTCCATCGTGGACAATGCTGCACGTGTGCTGCCTAGTGTCCTGAAGTGGTCTGGTTGGGACCGCTGCTCCTGTTGGCTCGCAGGTACCTGTACATCCTGGACAATGCGCTGACCACGTACACAGCAGGCGAGGGCGATGGCAAGCCGCCGGTGCCGCCCTGCATCCTCAAGATCGGGGCCGACAAGACGCAGGTGGGAGGGCGTGCACTCACCCGCTTGGTCCTGCAGAGCGTGCACATCGCAGCTGTGTGTGTGCTTGCGTGCTGCTTGGCCAGGGACACCGTGGACCACAGGCTTTGCCTGCTTCTGCGACCTGCCCTGCATGCCACAGCCCTCAAGCACCGCTCAAACACCGCCCCTGCCCCTGCCACACCTTGGAATTGCCAGGTGGCGCTGGAGGTGGACGACCGCGGCAAGCAGCGCCTCATCCTGCGCGTCACCGCCGACTTTGTGCGCGTGCAGGCAAGCGCCGGGCGCGGGTGGGGTAGCTGGCTGTCTGCAGGGGTGGGCATGCAAGCCAGGCTGCAGGTCTCATGTCGCAGGTGGCGGTGGGGCCCTCTAATCACGTTCTGCCGAGCATGAACTGCTCCACACTTACTCATTCGCAGGTCAAGAGCGCCATCAACTCCTCGCACAATCATGAGGAGCTGCTGGAGCTGCTGCGCGGCGCGCTGGGTGCGCTGTGGTTGCAGGCCCGGGCAGCCGTGCGTGCCGGGCTGGGCAGGCCAGGCCGGCTGCTGCCAAGCAGTGCAGCGTGCCACACAGCAGCGCAGAGGCTCCCAGAGCCCTGCAGGCACTGTGAAGCACCCAATAGCGTTGTCGCCCTCCATTTCTTTTCTGCCCCGCAGGCGTGCGTCTGGGCCAGCTGTCGCTGCAGCGCGGCGAGGACCAGCGGCACAAGATCCTGATTGTGGAGGGGCTGGACCCAGGCAAGGCTGGTGGCAGATCCAGCCGTCGTTGGCATGCCTCAAGGAGTGCTACTCCTCACAGGCTTGGGCGTGTTGGCTTGGTATCCTCCCCCAACTGCTCGCCGCTACGTCCGGACTCCCCTCGCCTTGTGGCCCGAGTTTGAGAGTGCGGAGCACAGCTTGCACTGATCAGCTCACATCCCTGTTCTCCACCCCGTTGCATGCTGCCCCTGCAGAGAAGGTGTTTGCCAAGCTGCAGGAGAGCGTGGACAAGAACCCGCGGCGCCTGGGCCGCTCCAGCAAGCACGTCATCAACACCAGGTGCGTGTCTGGGGCCGCTTGTAGGCGATCATTCGGTTGCTTGCTCCCCTGCGACTCTGTTGCATCAACGGACGGATCCTGGCCACGCCCCACACTCACCTCTTCTGCGTTGGCTTGCTGCAGCATCGTGCCAATGGAGGTTCCGGATCCCGCAAAGCAGCAGCAGCAGCAGCAGGAGCCTGCAAAGCAGGAGCAGCAGCAGCAAGCGGCAGCAAAATAGCACCGCTTGACACCAGCTGCGGTCGTGGCCATGCACCGACCGCGGCATGCCCCCTTGGCTGTGTTGTGCGCCCGCTCGTTCCACCTGGTTTGCTTGACCGCCCCTGCTTGACTGTCCCCTTTGCTCCCCTGAACCTTCTCCTGACTTGACGCACCAGCTGGCAACCTCACACGCTGGATGTTTACCGCGCTGTGTTGCCAAACAATGTAAGAACAAAGTCATGAGAGGGCAGCGAGACAATGTACAGTTTGCCACTGCTGTGTAGCTAAAGGTTGTTGAGCTGACTTGAAATCGGAATGCCTGGGTGACGTTCATGCCGGCGCGCTGCTGCACTTGGCAGCTGCTGCGCTGGCTGTCGCCACCTCTGCTACTCAAACAGGCCCCGCAGGAATGCCTCGAAATCGTTCTCTCCAGGCACCCCCGCTGCTGTAGCCTGCTGATCCGGCTGCGCAGGCGGCGCAGCCTCCCTGCCGCCGCTCCGCCGCCGCTTGCTCCTGCCGCCACGCTGCCCCCCTCTGTCTTCCTCACTGCTGCTGCTGCTGCTGCTGCTGCTGCTGCTGCTATCTGTTGAGGAAGAGGAGGGGCTGCTGCTGGACGACTCGCTACTCCCGCTGCTCTCGCTGCCGCCGCTGCTGCCGCCGCTGCGCCGCCGCTTGCCACTCCGCCGCCGCTCCTTGCTGCGCTCACGCGCCTTGCGCTTGCGCCGCCGCTCCTCCCGCTCCTTCTTCCGCCGCTTGGCCTTGCGCCGGCTCTCCTTGTTCCGCCGCCGCTGTGCAGCCTCCGCTTCCTGGTGCTTGCGGTAGTTGAGCTGCGTGAGTGAGTTGGAAGGATGTTGGGTTAGGGGGTTGGTTGAGGTGGGGACAGCAAGGTGTCACACAGAACCTGTGCAACTACGACAATGCACAGCGCTCTGCCGAAGCATTTGTCCAAACCCAACCAGCGCTACTAAAATGCAGGCAGCCTTGGCGCACCTGGTAGGCGTGGGTGGGGCACAGCCGCAGCTTCACCAGCGCCTGCTTTCGCTCGCCTGCGGTTCATTGAGCAGGTGCACACCATGTGAAGCGTGCAGCAAGCAACAGAATGAGCAGGGACACGGCAGCCTGGCTAGCTGTGGGTGTACGCTGCCGCTTGACAAGCAGCAGGGCAACCGTGCGCTGGGTTGGAAGGCAATGGCGCGGGCATTGAGAGCGCACCGGCCTCCTGGTACGCAAAGGGCACTTCAAAGGACGCCAGGCCGCGCCGTTCGTCGCAGTCCTGCACATTGATTTGCGCAAACAAGCATGATCACATGTGCTCTGCTGGCGCGGCTCATCAGGGCAAGTGCGCACGGCGCACGGCGCACAGCCCAGCCCCTGCCACACAGCAACTGATCCCTTCCTCTCTCAATAACGGGGCCCTTTCCTCTCAACGGCTGGCCCATGGGCATCCCAGCAGGCAGCCAGCCGCACCTTGGCCCCGCACACAAACTGGCCTCGGCCAGAAACCACTTCCTTCTGTGTGCGCCAGCGCAGGCCCACCCGCCCCTCCTTGTAGCGCGACAAGTCTGCGATGGCGTACTCCTTGAACAGCTTGCTGCGGGTGAGGGGTGGTACAGACAGCAGAATTGATGGGTGAGGATGGGCACCTGTCACAGAGGGCACCTGTCATCTCCCCTCCTGGGCCACCTCACATTCAACCGCCCCGCTGCACCTGCCGTAGCGCTTGGCCAGGCGGACTTCCCGCCAATGGCCACAAACTGGCTCATTGACGCGCATGCAGGGCAAGCAAGCCCGCCCACCTGTAGTATCGCTTGGCCAGGCGGACCTCCCAGCTGTCCGCGGCATCGTCCTCCTCGCTGCGGATGAACCTGCACGACAATGTGCGAGAGGCGGTGGGGTCAACCAGACAGGCTGGCCAACAGCTGGCAGGCGAGGCATCGTGCTCCTCGCGGCGGACGCACCTGCACGGCAACATGGATGCTGCTTGCCTTGCGTGCAAACCATGCCACTTGTGGGGCCAGACGAACCACAGGCCATGCAGGTCGTCAGATTGCAGGCGCACCATGGCGCATCCTTGGCCCCAGCCACCCAAAAGTGCCCGCCCCCACCTGAAGTTGTCTCGCAGTATGTCCCAGTCTGACTTGGCGGGCGCAGCCTGTGGCAGTGCACAGGAAACCAGGTACCTGCTCGCTTCGTGCTGCCAACCCGGCCACCACCCTTGTGCTGTAACGCCCGGACAAGCAAACGGCCCGAGTCACTCAGCACCTCCACACAGGGGCCCTGCTGTGTGCTGTGCGGGCCCAGCCCGTCATCATCCCAATGGGCACTTGCCTGGCCTCCCTGGGGCAGCTGTCCGCCATAGTAGGTCACCAGGTCGTGGACCATCTTCTGATGGCGGTCGTATGCATTCATGCCCTGCATTGTCATTGGGAACACACTGCTGGATCAGCACCACATTCGCAAGCAATCCGGCAACCAATCTCCCTGCCCAAGCAGCTACAACGCCGGCGCAGCGTGACCATAGCAGGCCTCACCATGAACAGCTGGCGCTGCTGCGCACGCGCGGCGGCATCAAAGGCCGCCGCACGCGCGGCGCCATGGCCTGCCATGGCGTGCAGTGGGCAGCGGAGTACGCGGGGTGCTGATGCAAGGGAGTTGTGGTGCTGCTACACAGCCGCACCTCGCTGTGGCCGAGTACCTGCGCTGTGCTGCGGTGCGGAAGGGCTGCTAGCGCTTCGCAAGCCGTCACGCCAGCGCTGGTCAGCACTGCCACGCCCGCACGTGAGCGGCGCCGCTCACTGCTGCTGCTGCTGCTGCTGCTGCTGCTGCTGCTGCTGCTGCTGTGGCGGTTCGGGGCCAAGGCGCTGGGATGCCAGTGCACGCAACAGCGGCGGCCCTGCATCAGAAGCATGGGGTTGACCATGATCAGGGGGTGTACGTACCTTGAAATGTGCAGCACAAACGAGAAGACAGGTGCAGAAAGCAGGGCATTATGCACACACCTTCGCAGGCCACAATGCCGCTGCCGGACGGGTCGCGCCACTCCCACAGCGGCCCTCCTGCAGGTGGCAGGAGTTTGACAGGGGAGGAGTAAGCAAAAGCTGGTCAGCCAGGGGGCCTGCTTTGCGCCCCGCCCTTGCTGTGTGCCGCACTGCAATGCTGCAAATGTACATGCATGCCGGGGTGCACAAACACGCTGCGCCGCCGCCCCAGCTTTTCAGCAGCGGCCACACCGCGCACCTGAGAGGGTGGTGGCAGAAGCGCCAAAGTGCGCGCCGTTCACTGCTAGGCGGTACGTGTGATAAAGCTTGGAGTATCTGTGCACAGAGGGTAGAGGGTCACGCACCCAGGTTGTCAAGGTTAGGCTAGATTCGACTCTGCCGGCATGTGCAGGCAGCAACCACCAAATGCACCTGTTCTCAGCAGTATGAAGCAGCCCTGCCGCCCCAGGAGAAGCAACTCCCATGCTCTCCCCCAACAACAGGCGCCCTCCCATCCTGCTCACTTGGCGGTCAGGTCAGCCGAGGCTGCGGGGTTGGTGCTCAGCTGAGTGCCGGACATTCGCGCGCCGCACAGCCCTGCTGCCTACTGTCCCCTGCTGCCGCTGCCGCTGCAAGTGCTGCGGGGGCTTCTCAGTGCCTGTGTGGATCTACTGCGACGCTGCGGCAGTGCTGCTGCTGCTAAATCTGCTGCTGCTCAGGGCGCGGCTGCCGCGTGGGCGGGGGGCAGCTCGCTCGCTAGCACTGAGGCAAAGCTGTCTAGGCCTGGGCGGGGCGCATGTCGCTCTCGTCCGCGTCGTCGTCAAAGCGGTTGAAGAAGTCGGCGTCCACCTGCAGAGCGCAAACATGTGTCGCTTGAACGTCAGTTGCATGCCGAACCGGGGGGTTCACAGATGCAGCAAACAGCTGGGCCGCCGAGGGAAGGTCATGGCCGCAGAAGAGCGTTCAAGCGCGGCTGCCCACTGGTGCAGCCTGCTGTAGCGCCCACCTTGGGCGCCTGCTCGCGCCGGTCGTTCAGCTGGACCTGGTTGGCGGCCTCAAGGATGTCGGTGGCGTCGTCCTCTGCAGATGCGAGAGCAAGCAGGAGGGGTGGGAAGGCAGGCGGTGCAGCGGCGGCAGTGGTCGGCGGCAGCCGCGAGCTCCATCAGGCGGCCTGGGGCGCTGGTGATGTTCCGGACGCTTGCCGCAACACCACTAGCAGCTGCAGCGCCGCAGCAGAGCGCTCCAGGCGCACCAAGGGCGTTCAGCTCCTGGGAGTCCAGTTCCTCGCTGGTCGGGGAGGGCACGGGCTTCATGGCGACCTCGGAGCGGGGCCAGAGATCGGCGGATTGGCTCTGGGGCCGCAGGCGGGCGGCCAATGCAGGGCGCGAAGAAAGAAAGCCAGCCATGCTCGCTCTTTTGCCATCGGCGTCAAGCTGTTCGCTTCCAGCAGCGTGATCACAACAAAACAGCACGCATTGAAGCAGTTGCGAGGGCTTTGTCAGGCCAAGCCCGCGCCGCTCTCCGCGTCCCTTCTCAGGCGGACCTTCTAGGCAAGCTCACATGCATTGAGACTTCCAGCGTAGATCATCTAGACCAACGGCGGCTGCACATGGCGGCGTCTCTGGCCGCCGCTCGCCGCCACCGCCGTCCGCTGCCCTGTCGACTGCCCCACCCTGTCGCCTGACACCTACCCAACCGCCCCACCCCTTCCCCTCCTTCCAGGATGGCGGGCATGTTGCGCTCCACTATATTCCTGGCCAAGGGCCTGCGGGAGTTCACTCGGGGCGGGTACGAGCGAGCAGCCAAGCGGTTTGACGACGCCGTCATGCAGCGCTCGCTGGCTGGCCGCAAGGCCATGGTGACAGGTGGGTGCAGCTGGCTGCTGTGCAGGCAGAGGCCGGTGGGTGCTTGCAGGCGTTGAAGTGCAGCTGTGCACAGCCCTGCTCGCGTTCAAGAGCACAAGGGCGCGGGCTCATGCTCCATGCCCCTGTGCGCCACCGCTGCTACCACCCCTGCTTGTGCGCAGGTGCCAACCAAGGGCTGGGCTACCAGACCAGCCTGGAGCTGGCCAGGCGCGGCGCCACGCTCTACATGGTAAGCTAGCAGGTCACACACTGCTGTGGGAGCAGCCGCCGCGACTTGTTGGCATGTGGCAGCCTCCCTGCCTGGTATTCGCGCCCAGCCTGCTTGCTGCCTGGCCCCCCACGCATGCCCTTGCTGTGCCATCCGACACGCAGGTGTGCCGCAATGAGGAGCGGGGGCGGGAGGCTGTTGAGCGAGTGCGGCGTGACAGCGGCAACAACGACGTGCACCTCAAGGCGAGCACCAGTTGGCAGTTGGGGTGGGGGTGGCACTCCCATGGCTGCTGCTGATATTGCTGCTGGGGCTGGGGCTGGTACCAGCTGCAGCTGACATGCCATTGTTGCTGCGGCACGCTGCTTACACCGCAGGTGTGTGATCTTGCCTCTCTGGCCGCCATTCGGGCACTTGCGGAGGACTGGCTGGCATCTGGGGCACCCCTCGACCTGCTGGTCAACAAGTGAGCCCCGCACAGCTGAGGCACCACATGCACCTGCCAGGTGTTGCATGCAGTACAGTGCTGTGTGTGAATTCCGGCTGCTTCGCCTCAATCTGTGCTGCACGCCCCCCTGGCCACATGCTGCTGCCTCCCCATTGCCTGGCCCCTCCAGTGCCGGGCTCATGCTGCACGAGCGTACCCCCTCGGCAGATGGCTACGAAACCAACTTTGCAGGCGAGAATTACCTTGGCAGCTTGTGGGCGCCAGGTGTCCTCCGCCTGCATGACACACTATGTGTAGGGGGGGCTGAGGCCTGTTCAGGTGACGCGGCTGGGCTCTGTGTGCCTGGCAGACGTAGTGACGGCACGAGATAGTATCAGCTGAGGTCTCTCTCGCACGATGGCCCTCGGCTGCCTCTGCCACCCCTGCAGTCAACACGCTGGGCGCCTTTGCGCTCACGGCAGCGCTTGAGCCAGCGCTGCACGCGGCGGGGGAGCAGGCGGCAAGCGCGGCAGCGGGAGCAGCAGCAGGGCCGGCAGACAGCAGCGGCGGCGCCCGAGTCATCTTTGTCTCCAGTGGAGGCCAGGTGTGTCCCTTGGTTCGTAATGGTTGGTTGGCAGCTGGCCGGTGCGCCTGCCCACCTCTTTTCCTCCTCACTTCCCGCTGCTGTGCGCCCTGGTCGGCTGATATGCCACGCGCCCTGATCGGTTGATATGCTGGTCGGTGGATGTGCTGCAGTACACCGAGCCTCTTGAGGTGGAGGACCTGGAGGCGAAGCGGTGGAAGAAGTTTGATGGCACGCGGCAGTATGCCCGCGACAAGCGGCGGCAGGTATGTTTTGGCACAGCAAGCACTCGTCAGCATGCATGCTGGGCGTGGCATGACCTCTTCAGATCAGTTCAGCAAGGCGGGTTTTCTAGCGCTCGCGTTGCATGCTCTTTGGCGCGGCCCTGGTGGAGCTTGTGTGAGGTGACCAGCGCACTGAGCAGAGGCCAGTGAAACCTGCCGCCCCATCCCCCCACAGATCGCGATCGCGGAGCGGTTCAACGAGCGGTGGACGGCAGCTGGCAAGCGCACGCGTGCCTATGCCATGCACCCTGGGTGGACGGAAACAGAGGGCGTGAAGACGAGGTGAGGGGGCAGAGCAGGCTGCTGCAAGGACCAAGCTTGCAAGGGCTGGCTAGGGCGGCATGGGCTGCTGCCCTGCTGCCCCGCGCACAGCCCCCACACGTGCTGCTTGCATGCCGGAGTTGTGCTCCCTTGTTGCCCTGCAGCTGCGCGACGCTTGCACACAATCTCTGACCCAAACGCGCTGCCCCGCCTTCGTGTGCAGCATCCCCGGCTTCTATTCCACCTTCCAGAACAAGCTGCGCAACCTGCAGCAGGGCTGCGACACAACCGTGTGGCTGTGCCTTGAGGTGAGGGGCTGCCGCCTGGCTGCTGCTTGCGTTGCCTGGCCCTCTTGGTGAGCCTGTGCACTGCTCTGATGCCATGCAATCTGCCACACCTGCCTGCCTCCAAGCATGTTTGCGCACATCATTGCTGCTTGCGCTGCATCGACTGCTGTGCATCCTTTCTGTCCCCTGCAACGCTGCAGGACGGCAGCAAGCTGGAGCCGGGCGCCTTCTACCTCGACCGCCAGCCGCAGTCCAAGCACCTGCCCCTGGCGGGTACCAGCTACAGCAGCGCTGATGTGGAGCGGTTGTGGGCTGCGCTGGAGAAGCTTGCGGCCCCAGCCATGCCACAGCGGTGAGCAGCCTGCGGCACACTCGAGACGGCTTGCGGCCCCCGCAACACCGCAGACTTGATGCATGCTGCGCTGCAAAGCGTTGCCTTACAAGTGGATTTGGTTGGTTGAATCAACTAATGAAAATGGCACGGGGCTTTGCGCCTTAGGCGTGGCTTGGGAGGCAGATCAAATGTGGGACACGTCAGTGTTGGATGAGAGCTGGGGGGTGGGGCAGGTGAGGGTGTGTAAGAGTGGGTTGGTGGGCGTCAAGTTGGGCAGACATACATCAAGCAAGTCACATTCGTTGGGAAGCCCAAGGGGGCAAGGCAAGGACAAGCGCCACGCAGGGGTTGAGCGCGGCTTGCAAAACAGACGGCTGGGCGGGTTTACTGGGCAAGTGCGCTTCAGAGTTGGAACACGAGCAGGTTCAACGCGGCAAAGCGCAGTGCAAACGCGGGCTGGATGGGCGACAAGGGTGCCACAGGAAAAAGCAGGTTGAGTGGGCACACAAGGACACATGTAATGAATCAGGATAGGTCGGAGGGTGGGCTGAGGGCATGTGTTGGAAACGCCAGATTGGCGCGCAAGAGTGGGCTACAAGTGCGTAGTCAGAGGCTGGGTTTGGCAACAACGGCGGGGGAGAGGCCTGTCATGTCGGGTGTTGAGGGTCTCTGGCTTGATGCCGTGAGACGCACATAGGCGGCATGCATCCAGGCAGGCGGCTGGCATTCGTTGCGTGCTGGCGGATGGGGTTTTAGGTCGGGTCTAGTGCAGAGCAGGTGCTGGCTTGAGAGGCGGTCTGGAAGCGTGAGACAGAGGGGCTGGTCCGGCCAGGCTGGTCGGTCAAGGCGGCGTCATGTATGTGTGGGGGAAGAGCGGAGAGGGCAGACCCCGCTACAAGACAGCGGCTAGCGGCGGCCACAAGACATGATTCATTGGGCTTGGACTGCGGCCACCGTGGCCGATTGGCTGCGCCCGCCTGATCAGCAGGCGGGCGGGAAGGCGGCCAGGAAACTGCGGGCAGCGGCCAGCTGGCAGGCGTCTGCCTGGGACATGGTGGACAGAATGAGGCGCATGCCTGTTGCCAGGATGGCGCCTGCACCGGAGCAGCTGCTGTTGGGCGCGGCGCCAGCGCCAGTGGACAGCGGGGCGTGGCTTGTCACGCAGCGTGAGTCGCCGCTGCAGGCACAGGGTGGGATGGTGAGACACTGGGTTGGGAGGCAGCCAGCAGCAACTGGAACGCTTGGCCTGGCGGAGAGTGTGCCTCCACACCCGAACAACGCGCGCGGAGACAAGCCCGCGCCTGGCGCTGAGCCCAGGTAGCAAGAGCCTTGCCTGAGGTCAGCGGGGCGGACGTTGGGAGACGTCACCGTATCGCACGAGGGGGTGGATCGTGCAGCCAGCTGTGCTGCGCGCTGTGGGCGCCACACGGGGGGCAGCGGCTGCAGGCGCCGCCCCACCGCAAACGGCTGGCGGCGGTGGGGCTGCTCCGCAAGGCGCGGCGGCGTCGCCATGCCGTGCTCCAGGGCAGCGGCGACGGCAAGCTTGCTGCGCCTCTGCGGCGCCTTGCGCACTCCGCCTGCTGGCGCCAGGCGCAGTTTCGGAGGCTGAGGCGGCTGCGCACTGTATGTCTGGAGGCTGGGGCCATCTGACAGGCCCAGCGCCATGCACAGGGCGTCGAATCGTGCGGGTGCAGGCGCCGCATGCGAGTACCGGCCGCTGGGTGTGTGCACCATGGCGCGGATGCCCAGGCTCGTGTGGCAGAGACCTGCACACGCAGGAGGGATTTGTGCCGCAATGAAGGGGTCGTGGAACAACTCCAGGGGGGCTGCTGAGCAGACGGGGGGCAGGGAGTGCTGCCAGAAGCTGGCGTCCAGTACGCCGCAGGCCTGTGGCGCCCGCAGGCCCCGCCCCGCAGGCCCCCCGCTGCAGCTCGGGCGCAGCCGCCGCACCCGGCGCGCCCCTCACCTGACGACAGGGGCCCAGCTGAGAGGAGCGGCGGGGCGCGGGGGCGAGTTCTGTGGCGGGGCGCGAGCGGGGCTGCGGGCGGGGAGCTTCGCTGCGGGGAGTTGGTCTCTGAGAGGGCTACTGGGGGGTTGCAGAAGCGTGTCACGCGTTGGAACGCGGGAAAGAGGAGCGAAATCTGCCCTGCTGGGGAGGGCGCGCCACCGCGCGGTGGACTTTGGAGGAGATACGCTGGCCACTTATTGGGCCTGCTGGCCTCTAAACTGTTGCAGGGGTTCGTTATAAACGGAAGGAAGACAGCAGGCGGCCTCCGGCTCCGCGTTACACAAAGGCCACCTTTCGGTCCCGCCCCCCTTCGGGACCGCCGTTTCCGAGGGGGCGCATGCCCGCAAGCAAATCTAGGATCTTTTTGTTTGTCAGGAGGCTCCGAGCCGCAGAACACTGACATGCTGGACAAGGTAGTATAATGATGGCGAACGGGGCGTGTGCCTGTGCAGCCGCTGTCCCTGCGAGGTCGCAAGCGCCAGCGCCGCCGGCCTTTGCGCCCATCCGCCCGGAGGCCAACCCAGGCTGGCATACACGACATGGCAGAGCTGGCAGCAGTCGGCTTGCTGTAGTGAAACAAGATTCAAATGGCAGAGCCCTCGGTGGGCCGGGCAGCAATGGGCAGGCACTACTGCATGTCGCGTGCAGGCATTGGAGCAGTGCCGGCGCCTGCCGCTGCTTCTCATGAGCTTGATCGATCAAGCATGCGTGCCTGCTGCCGCCGCCACCCTGCTACGCAGCAAGGTATACCGAGCCGGCAGGTGCAATCCAGCTGCTGCCCCCGTCAGCGGCAACTCACACCACCAACCGCAGTTGAGTCCAGTTACAAAGGGCAGCGCAGCGGAAAGAATGTCTATCCACATGCATCACACGTGTGGGGAGCGGAAGGCCCCTCGGATAGAGTGGCGTTAATCAATTCCCTACAAGGGTCGCGTCGGTGATAGCAGGAACATGTGCGACTGGAGAAAAAGCATCGACAGACGCAAGAAGTGAAAGACAGGAGCCGCATCACGCACAGCGCATGCGCGGGCATCGATGGGCGTTGCAAGGAGAGCATTTCATTAGGTAGAGCTTGTGGGCGGTGCGAACATGTCACTATGGACAATATATCCGAAGGCAAGGGAACCGGCAATGGGGCGCGCGCAGTTATCAAAGAAGGGCACAGCAAGGGTGAGTTTGCAGCTGATGTTGTTGCGAGCAGCCGAGCTGCGTGTGGCATGCGTATGTTGGCTGCGCGGGGTGGGCAGCCTGCTCACGTTCATTGTTTGGCAAGGGCGCCAGCTATCTCGAGCCTTGCAGGCCGCCGGCAGCAGCTAAAACACAGAGGCCAGGAACGATTTGGCTTCCATCAGCTGGGCGGCATCAGCTGCTGGCATCTGGCCGGCAAAGTATTTCAGCGCCTCGCTGGCTGCTGCTGCAGACCGCGCCCGCGCCACGTCGCACCTGCAGCAGATGAGGCGACGCAAGGAGTTGGGGCTGCATCAGTGCGGCAGTGCGTGGCAGTGCGCAGACGGCAGCAGCGGCCCAGGGCGAGCCGTTCACACACGTGGCTGCCCATGCATACAGGGCAAAAGCAGGTGCACCACGTGGATGAGATGCATGCTACCGTGCCACCCGATACTCAAGCTCCCCCTGCGCCTCACCCACTGTTGACAGAGCAGCTGCCGCTGGGGGAGGCCGGTTGGCGAGGGGGCGGAGGGGGAGTGGCGAGCCGAGCGGCGGCTCCCGCCTGGCCACTGGGGCTCCAGTGAGCGGGTGGGCAGGCGGCTGCTGGCGAGCGGCTGGGGGTGTGCACCGACATGCTGCAGGGGTCGGATGCCTGCTGCTTGGCTGCCACGAATCGTGTGCGGCACTGCATCTGCTGGGGCGCTGCTGCGGCAGCTGCAGCGCGCGTGCTGCTGCCGCGCCGCGCCCGTGCCCGTGCCGCAGGCGGCGCAGCTGCTGCCACAGCTGCCGCCTCGTGGAGCTGTGACTGCAGCTGGCAAGCGCCGGCCACCAGCAGTAGTGCCTGCCACGTCATGGAAGGCTCTGCTTTGCCTTTGCGGCACCCGCCGGCAGCGACAGCGCGCTTCCGCACGCCGTGTGGTCCTGCCGGGCGGCTGCGATGTGCTGCCGGCTGGGCAGGCTCAAAGGGTGTTGGGGGCAAGGATGAGGCCGCACTGAGCGTCCAGGGGATCCCCGGCTGGTGCTGAGGCGTGTGTGCTGCTGCCATGGGCGCTGGTGCCAGGGGCCTGTGGGGAGGAGGGGGAGGG
>VIYQ01001150.1:0-14752 GCA_009928355.1 Chlorella sp. CH2018
GGGGGGGGGTGTGACTGTGCTGGATTGGCGACGCAGAGATGCGGCGCGCAGGTGTGAAGCCATCAGCTGAGCCGCGCCATCAGCTGAGCAGTGTGGTGCGGCCCACCTGCCCCACTGCAGGTCCTGCTGACGGCCACTGGAACCGCCAAGGTACGCCAGCAGCGGCGCCGAGCATGCGCAGCCTGCATGCAGCACACATGCAAACGCCGCTGGCCCACAGGCTGCATGCACGAGTGCGATGCTGTTTGCCGCCTCTCC
The DNA here is from genome assembly GCA_009928355.1 of Chlorella sp. CH2018. Classification (NCBI taxonomy): domain Eukaryota; kingdom Viridiplantae; phylum Chlorophyta; class Trebouxiophyceae; order Chlorellales; family Chlorellaceae; genus Chlorella; species Chlorella sp. CH2018. Next base: position 259 of record VIYQ01001150.1, read on the forward strand.
CATCTGAGCCTTCCTTCCATCTCCTTGCCACAGCTGGGTGATGTTGGCCTGTCGCGCATGCAGCGCGGCACCGCCCTCTCCTGCGCACACAAGGCGGTCGGCACCTTTGACTGTGAGCCTGCAACTGCGCTGAGGGCCCTCACACACATGCTGCTCCAATCCAAAACCAGCCAATGTGCTGGCGGCTGTGGAGGCTGTCCTCGACTGCCTGCCGCTTGACCCGCACAGTGAGAGTCCCATCCGTGGCTCCCTGCCCTGCCGCAGACATGGCCCCCGAGATGATCACCAACAGCCGCTGCACGCTGGCGGTTGACTTGTTTTCCTTTGGCGTGGTCCTGTGGGTGAGTCCGCCAGTAGTCCAGTTTCTTGCGGTTTGTGTGCGCATCCCAAGCACTGGTGCAGCGGCGGCTTGGCCGCCAGACCAATAGCTCAATTTGTTGCCATGCCCAGCTGCCTGCTCATGCCTGCATGCCAACTCAGCCCAATGTGTCAACCCGTTCGTTGCCTGCTACCTCTTGCTATCCACCACAGGAGATTGTGACGGGCGAGCGGCCGCGGCGCGGCGACATGCGCCTGCCGCGCGTCCCAGAGGAGTGCCCTCAGGTGGGCGCTGCTGCTGCCAACGGGCAACCGGTTGCTGCATGCCCGCCCTGACCAGCCACCTAATGCCCCTCCATGCCAGCTGCACGTGCCGGCAGCACCTCTCCTTTTGCTGCATCCATTCCAGTATGTTCTGGGCTGCGCGGGAGGCTGTGCACCTCATCTCCCAGTGCATCACCTGCCCCCCAACACATATCTCTCTCTAAACGAATTCATTCCCACCTGCCCTCTCCTTCTGCAGGAGGTGGCCAACCTCATCTCCCAGTGCATGGCGCTGGACCCCAGCGAGCGGCCCACAGCCCAGCAGATGATGAAGCGGCTGCAGGAGATGGCCAGCAACGGGCACCACGCGGCGTCCCCTTCCACGCCAGCAACAACACCAGCAAAGGGGCCCGCCATGCAGCAGCCAAGCGTCCCCGCAGTAGCAGCAGCAGCCGCGGCAGCAGCAGCAGCAGCAGCAGCCGACGGCCCCAGCGCCGAGGCAGGCGTCGGTGCTGTACAGGCTGGCCAGTGAGCCGCCAGCCGCGGGCGGCGCCCTGTGCCGACAAAACCACATCCAAACTTCCTGAACTTGAACGCCTGAAAGCCAAGCCCCACCACACCCCATCCGCACGTGCGCATGAGCGCCTCCCTGACCTTGCTTGCCTCCGGCAGCCCCCCAACCCACGTTTTCCGCCCTTGGTTACCAAGCCACACAATTTTCCGTTTTCCAAACCATATGCTGCTGCCTGCTGCATTTTTTCCCAACTTATGTCGGCCGCGTTTCATCACCTTTCGGTGTCCTTAACTGTCTCGTTTACAGGTCTTTCATAGTACAATGTAAGCTGAAGGAGTCCCTGCAGTGGCTGGTGCACCGGCTGGTGCCCCCATCTCAACGGTGCGGAGGCTCCAGACGGCATGGCGGTTCTTGGCAAACGTTGTCTGCGCGTCTGCCATGCAGGTGGCGTGACTTGTCGTTGGGGGGTTGAGAGAGAAGCCAGCAGAGCACGGCAAACAAAGCGGCAGAGCACGCTGGCGGCGCCAAGCGGGCGCCGGCGGCCATGCCGCATGGGCAGCGCCGCGGCTGTTTCGCACAACATTCGGAGGCATCGGGAAGACTTACAAGCGTAGCCGGCGGGCTCTTGGGGAGCCATGGAGAACGTCCTGCTGCACACTTTGCAGCTGGACGACCAGCCGATGGTGCGTGCATGCTTACTGTGCTTACTGTGGATATCGGAGACAGTTTAACATGCGGCGAGCCGCTCCCGTGCGCCCCGCAGGACGTGGACATTCACCCCGGCCAGAGCTTGCTCGCCACGGGCGTCATCGACGGCCACCTGGTACTGCACGGCTTCAGCAAGGCGGAGAGCGAGCAGAAGCACAAAGTGAAGGTGCGGGGCCAGGGTTGTCGGGCGACGGCGGCGGCGGCGGCGGCGGCAGCGAGCAGGGTGCACCTAGCAGTGCCTTTGCCGGGTGAGCGTGCTGCATGTTAGGGTCCCACTCCTGTGATGTTGCCTGGAACAGGCTAGCCAAAAGCTGCCGCAACTGCTTGCCAACCTGCCTGCTGCCTGCTGCCCGGCTACAGGCGCATGGCACCAGCTGCCGAGCGGTGCGGTTTGGCGGCGGCGGCGACCTGGTGTACACAGGCTCCACAGGTGGGGACCCTCAGCTTGCCTGGGCCTCTCACCTTTACCCTGAAGACAACCTTGAAGGGGCCCTCCTTATCCCAAAGCTGACCCGAATGCTCAAGCCCGTTGAGTCGCTGCTGCTGCTGAGGCACGAGCTCCCGACCCCTTTGGGCCTGCTGCAGACGAGTCGATCCTGGCTGTGGATGTGGCTACCGGCAAGGCACAGGCGCGGAAAAAGGATGCGCATGATGCAGCCATCAACCGGCTGGCAACGACCGGCCCCACTGGGCTGGCCTCAGGTGCGGCGGTTCCCGCCGGCTGGCATGGCTGTTGTTGCTGTGGTGGCTGGCTGGGCAGCCGCCTCTGCTGCCGCTGCTGCTCCCGCTGCTGCTGCCGCCGCCGCCGCCGCCGCCGCCGCTGCTGCTGCTGCTGCCGCCGCCGCTGCCGCTGCTGCTGCTGCCACCTGAGCTGCACAAAGGAGGTGGTGCTGTTTGAGCTTGCCGACATTTGCAGGGGATGAAGTGGGAGTGATCAGGCCGTGGGATGGGAAGCTTTTGTGGGGGTTAGTTGTGGCGCAGCCCTTTGGTCGTTAGCTGCCACAGAGATTACAGGAGCCTTGCTGCAATGCATACCTCCTTTTGCAGGCGACGATGAGGGCGTGGTCAAGCTGTGGGACTCGCGTCAGGCGGAGGCGGTGGCCACCCTGGAGGCGCACTCTGGTCAGCGGCTGCGGCGGGGCTGCTGCTGTGGCAGCACTGCGGTTGCTTGCGTTGTCCGCGGAGGATGTGACCGACCTGAACCGCGTCTGCTGCTGTGACACGCGGGTGCACCCTCCCGCACCATTCAGTTGATCCTCTGCCACCCTGCCACTCACCCTGCAGACTATGTGGCCGACCTGACAGTGTTTGCTGAGAAGCACGCCCTGCTGTCGGCTGCCGGCGACGGCACGCTTGCAGTGATTGACCTGCGAAAGAACAAGGTGCGCCTGTCCAACGGTGGAGGCCTTGCTGGGGGCTTGCTTGCCTGCGCGCATGATGCTGACGGTTGCTGACGGTCGACCCGCAAAGGCCGCACGTGCCACAGACGCCGACTGCGTGTTTGGTTGCTGGTGGCCAAACTGCTGCCTGCAGATCATTGCACAGAGCGAGGGTGACGCGGACGATGAGCTGCTGTCGGTGGCGGTGGTCAAGGGCGGCAAAAAGGTGGGCTGCTGTGTGGCTGCTGATCCTCTGTCGGGCGCACCCAGCTGACGCCTCGTGTGCAGCGCGCACTTTTGGCGTGTTGGGGCAATTCAAAGCACCGAATGCCTGTCCAGCAGTCTTCCATTGCTCCTCGCTCCGCGGGTGGTGTGCGGCTTCATCCGCGGCTTGTCCGCACACTCTTTTTGCACGAACCTCAGCTGCATGCTGGTTGACGCCCCCTGCCTGCCCAGCCCTCCTCCACTACCCAACCTCCCTCCCTGCCCTGGCCAGGTGGTGTGCGGCTCCACCAGTGGCGTGCTCAACATCTGGAGCTGGGGGTACTGGAACGACTGCTCCGACCGCTTCCCGGGTGAGCAGCCGGTCGGCTGGGGTGACGGCTGACAGCTGAAAGCTGACAGAACCTGACTTGCCTGGCCTGAGGCGCAGGGTTGTTAGAGCTGAACTGGCCGGTTCGGCCGCTTCCCTGCTGTGAAAGGGGTGCTGGAGTGCTGCCTCCAAACGGCTGCGCATCTCGTGTCTGTGCCGCGTGCCGCATGCGCGTAGCATGGAGCTGCCTCCAGCTCAAGCTGGAAGCAAAGGCAGCTGCCCTGCCCTCCCACCTTGCAGGCCGCCCTGAAGAGCGTGGCAGCGGTGCTGGCCTGCCACACGCCCCCTCACCCCCACCTTGTGCTTGCCCACACTCCGCCACAGGTCATCCTGAAAGCGTGACAGCAGTGCTGGCCTACGACGATGACTCGGTGCTGACGGGCTCCAGCGACGGCCTGATCCGCATCCTGTCCATCCAGCCCAACCGCATGCTGGGTATCCTGGGAGAGCACTCGGGTGAGCACCGCGAAGTGTGCCCCCGGTTTCGTGCGTGTGCAGGCTTGACGCTACTGTGGTTGCAGACTTGCGAGCTGACTGATCGACTGTCCATCTATCTGGCTGTGAGGCACCCTTCTGTGGGTCTTCTGCGCGCCGCCAAGCGCTCTGCTGCCCTGCTCCCATGCCTGCAGACTACCCCATTGAGCGGTTGTCCATGTCTGCGGACAAAGCATTCCTGGCCAGCGCGTCGCACGACAACACGGTGAAGCTGTGGGACTTGTCTCAGCTAGCAGAGGATGATGATGATGAGGAGGAGGCGGCAGAAGAGGAGGAGGAAGGGCAGGAGGAGGCACGCACAGCAGCGGCTGCAGGGGATGGCACGGCACCGGCGCCGCCAGCTGGCGGCGAGGCAGCAGCAGCGGCAGGTCCCTCGGGGCGGCAGCAGCAGGCTGCTGCGGCGGCGGCAGCCAAGGGCAGCGGGAGCAGCGACGATAGCGATGACAGCGACAGTGAGGATGAGGGGCGGAGAGCCAAGGGGCGGAAGCGGGGCAAGGGCCAGCATCGCATCCCCAGCAAGAAGCAGGCGAAGGGCAGCAACTTCTTTGCCGGCCTGCTGTAGCTCCCTTCCCGTTCGATTCCCTGTTTGCTGACTGTTTGGCAGGCCGGTTGTTTGCCTGCCTGCCCTGACTTACTGGAGTGCAGCACTGCACCGCTAGTGCCTGTTGCGACGGCGGTTAAGTGCCTGCTCTTTGCTGCAGGGTCCGCTGCTCTGCCGCTGTTGTTTTACTGCACACACAACCTGACACGACTGCAACTGACTAATGGCACACCAACAACCTCCACACTGCTCTTTGGGCATAGCACTGTAACCACCCACACGGTGCACCAAAGATGTGCTGCGTGCCTTGAGTTTGCCGCTGCCCTTGCTGCAAGCGTGGATCGGGCTGTTAAACAGAGGCAGGAATGATTGGGTTTCTCAAATCGTACAAAAGAGGAGAGACAGTGCTGGCCCGTGGGCCACAAAAAGGAAGGCATGCGCACAAACAGAATCCAATCGGTTGGGTAGCAGCATCGACAAACGGCCTGCGGCCGTCGCCCAAAAGCCGCAGGCGCGTTCACACAATCACACAGAAGGTCCAAGGGGGGAGCCGGGCTGGCTGTGCCGCAGCCATGGGGGAAGCGCTGTCACCAGCCCATCACCAGGCCGCGACTGATACCAGCGGTTGCCTGGCTGCCGCCTCAAGGCAGCGCATAACCCAGCAGGAACAGAGCGAAAAAAAACGCGAGGGACCCGAAGATCAGCAGGCTCTTTTGATCCTCGGTGAGAGAATTGGTGCCCAGACCGTATCCCTGCATCCAAAAGGGTGTTCGTTAGCCAAGTTTGGCGAGGCGGCTCACTGTTTCCCAAGCCGCACAGCAGCCATGCAAGCCGGCGCGCCAGCCAGGGGCATCGCGCTGCGCCGCCGCGCGCCGTCCACCTGCCCACCCTGTCCCACCCTACCCCAGCCCGAGTGCGCGCCTGGTTCTCAGCAAAGCCAGCCACCTGCCGCTGCTTGGACACAAACAGCTTCTTCTCGGCGCCGCACGTGGGGCACTGCCAGTCGGCCGGCAGGTTCTGCAGTGGATCGATAGGGAGCACAACAAATGAGAAACTTCCCGGTCGATGCACAGGGCCGCGATGTGCTGCAGCTGAGGCACTGCAAGTGGGCAGGCCAGGTCCTTGTAGGGCTGGGGTGCACAGCGCCGCAGCTCAGCCGGCAGCCAGCGGTGGCTCCAAACAGCGGCACCTGGCAGGCAGTGACGGGTGCCACAGGGTTCACGACATCTCTTGTCAGCAAGCCATCAACAGCACATCGTTTGCCCACAAGGCGCAGCACCTGGAAGGTTGTGCCGGGTGCCACGGGGTACTCGGGGTCTCCCCGCTTGGGGCTGTACTCGTAGCCGCAGCCCTTGCAAGTCGCCTCGCCGGTGCCAATCTGTGGGCACGGCGAGAGTAAGGGCTCAGCGGCAGAAGTGCACGCAGCTGCTGAAGCAGCAGGCGGACGAGGCGTGGCCGGTGGTACTGGGCAATTGTGCATTCTGTGCCAGCACCTGAGCGCATTCCTTCCCAGCACCTGCTGTGCAGGGCTGCTGCCAACAAGAACTAACGGTCCAATGACACAGAATCAGCAGCCAGTGTTCACCGTCATGAACTTCTCCGCTGCACGCAGGCGGTCGGCCTCGGCCTTCTTGCGCGCCGCCTCAGACTCGGGGTTGTCCAGCTCAGCACCCGCCTGCCGCTGCTCCTCCTCTGCCCGCACCTGCTGCAGCGCCGCACGGCGCAGCGCGCGCTGCGGCACCTGCGCGGGGAGGGGACAGAAGCGCAGTGCTCAAGCGAGAGGCGGCGGGAGCGGCGGTGGCGGTGCCGCCCGGACAGTGGCGCCGCGCCTCGGGGCCCACACATCCCGCAGCTCTGGGCCAATGTGCGGCGTGGGTGGCCTGATCGGGGCTGGCGCGGCGCGGCAGCGGCCAGGCGGGGTTGGAGGTGCTGGCGCCGAGGCGCCAGGAGCCCTGCCGCAACAGATGGCGTCACGACAACGTACGCATGCGCCGCTCACCCGGCATCGGAAAGCTGCGCTGCTGCTGGCGGGGCGGCGGAGCGCCGCCTGCTGCTGGGCTGCCACTGCGGTGCACTGCATAGCTGTTGCTATCAGGAGAGCAATCGGGGCGGAAGGAAGGCAGCGGAGAAGAGTGGGGCGCGGGGAGAGGCCACTGCCGGGGGCGGCAGAGCGCGCTCAAAGCAGCCGGCAAAATGGCGGGGCTTGGGTGCACATCCAGCTATTGCGACACCACTCACAGCAGCCCACACACCGTGAACAGCTGGCAGGCGCTGAAGGGTTGAGGAGGGGTGCCGCTCCAGCTGCCATGCAGCCCTGACCGCGTGGCCTATGTGCCGCTTGGAACGGATGCTCCTCTACGCATGTGGCACCGTGGCACCTTGTGATGCTGGGTTGCCTGCTCCACCGGGCACACCAGCAAGTTGATTACACTCTGGAATGTTTTGCGCATTGGAGCATAGTTATTCTTCCGCATTGCAGCAATCTCAGTAAAGATTAAACAGGTCCTCCAGCCCGCGCCGCGCCGTGTCCAAATCAGACTCCGCCCCAGACGCCTCGGACAGCAGCTCCGGCGGCGGCGGCGGCAGCTCGGCGATCGTAATCCCCAGCTCCGCTGCCATGCTTTGCAGTGCGGGCAGCTGCTCAGGGGTGACCAGCGTGGTGACCACGCCTGCGGAGCAGACAGGAGGGGTGCAGGGCAGACAGGCGATGAGGCGGGCATGCCAAGGGGTGGGAGCGGGCGGGCCATGCCGGAGAGGGGGTAACGGGCCGAGCTGTATGCCCGCCAGGGGAGGCGGCAGTGCTGGTCTTGACCCGCAGGCAAGAACAAGAATGCCACCGTGTGCACAGCCATGAGACACGTGCATGCTCAACCTAGGCTGCACAGAGGATGCATGGCGCACAGCATGAGGGATGCACCGCAAGGCCGCCCCGCACCCTCGATGGTGGAACCGATGCGGCCGGAGCGCCCCGCGCGGTGCAGGTACTCGGACGCGTTGGCCGGCGGCTCAATGTTGTACACGTGGCTGCGAAGGGATGGTGACACAGGAGGTGTGGTTTGTGCTGTGGCAGCAACACCCCCAGCGCAGTCGAGTCATCAGTCGTCATCGCTGCTCAAAGCGCCCGCAGCCCTCCTGTGCACAGGGTGCACCACTGCACCAGCTGCCCTCAGCCCTGCTGTGCGCAGGCTGCACCCCCACCTGACGGCCGGCAGGTCCAGCCCTCGTGCGGCGGCAGGCGTGCACAGCAGCAGCGTGGTCTTGTTGTCCCTGAAGGAGTGCAGCGCCTTGATGGGCTCTGTGCCCTCCGGCAGCAGCACTGCCCAAAGAGTGGCAGGAGAGGAAGGATTGGTGGGTGCTCAGCGGCTGGCAGGCAGCAATGCAGACCAGTGAGCATTGCAAGCAGGTAGATGGCTTGGCCGCTGACTCGCAGAAAGGGTTGCACAGTCACACCACCCACCCGAGATCTTGTGGTCGCCCCACAGCACGGTGCGCAGCGGGTCGGCCAGCTGCCGTGCCTGAGCCTCGCTGCTGGCAAACACCATGACTCGGGCGGGGGCCTCGTCCTCGCTTTGCCTGCACACATTGGAGGCATCCAGCGGGATCCAGCGGTTAGGGCCAGTGTGTGTGCAACTTTTCATGTGCATCACGTGTGTAAGCCACAGCCGCAGCAACAGGCAGGGATGTAACAGCCATCAGGTGGGGGCGCAACAGCCATCCCAGAGGTTCCCTGGATCATTGTGTGATCGCTCACCCGCGCAGGTCGGCTCGAATCTGCCGAGTCATGGCCGCCACCTTGGCCTCCTCATCGCACACAATGCAGCGGTGCTGCGTGGGGCAAGCGAATCAGGATGGTGGGTTAGGCCAGGCAGGCCGTTTTGTGTATGGCCGGGCAGCGCATGCACGGTGCAGCGGTGTTGAGAGGAGGGCAGAGTCAGGGCAAGTGGGGCTTGCTCGGTGCAAGGACGGCAATTTAGGTTGTGCTGACAAGCGGCGCACACTGGCAGCAGGGCGGCAGGGCAGGGTTGGAGAGGCGGCATGTGAGCAGCACGGGTTGGTGCGGGCAGGGCCGACGGAGGGGAGAAGGCACAGGGCCCCGCATACCAGCACAGTCACCCGCAGCACCTCCCACCTGCAGTGTGGTGGGGATGCGCATGCGCGCGCCTACGCGCACAGTGACCGGGTCGCGCAACCAGCCCTGTGAATGAGTGAGGCAAGCCGCACATTCAGTGAGTGAGAAAAGGAGGCAGTCCATTCACCGCAGCCCTGGCATTCGGTGCATCTGCTTGACATGCGCTGGTTTCCAGCAACCGGCAGCTAGCCAAACAAGAGAGCTGCAAGCTAGCCATGCCAGCCCTTCCCAGGCAAATCCCTGTGGCAATCGGCCGGGCGCAGCAGCAGCAGACCTTCCGCCCGACCAATCACCAGCCTCCCACCTGCTCCACGGCATGCTCCACCAGCGGCTCATCCAGCGTGGCCCCCACCAGCACCACAATCGGCTTCTCTCGCTGCCCGGGCCCTGCTGCTGCACCCTGCTGCTGCTGCTCGCTACCGCTTGCCTGCTGCTGCTGCTGCTGTTGCTGCTGTTGCTGCGACGGCTCTGCAGCCAGATGCCGCTGCCTGCAGGCCAGCTGCATGATCAGCTCCATCTCCTCGGGGTGGCTCTGCGGGCGGGCAGATCAGATATTGAGTTGAGCCTATTGTCAGCCGGGATGCAATCAACCAGGCCATGGCCTGGCACACAAGCGTGGCGATCTCAGGATGACAAGTCCGAGCAATTCGAACTCAGGATGACAAGCCCAAAGCCAAAACACAGCCAGCCACGGACCTGGAAGCAGGCATCCACCTCATCTACCGCCACCACATCCACGTGCTGCACTGCTTCCACAGCGTCAGGCGGCTGCAGGGCTGCCGCAATGAGCTCCGGCGTGCCTGCAGAGCTCCAGCGGCGGTGGGTGGCGCCGCGTGAGCAGACAGCAGGGAGGCAGACGGCGCGGAGCGGGCGGCTGTCTGCATGCACGCAAGGCGGCTGCAGGCACAGGCGGTGGGCACGCACCCACGAGCACATGGGCGCCCTTGAGATAAAATTCCTTCTTGGCGCTCAGCACCTCGCTGTCCAGCAGCAGGCCCTTGACCTGAAAAGGGGTGGAGCAAGAACCGGATTGATGGATGCGGTGGCAGCACAGCTGAGCCAACCTGGTGGGGCTTCCATTGTTTGTGAACCGTCCTCTCACCTTGAGGCCGCGTGGCCCTGTGTAGTCAAACATGTTGCCGCCCTGCCCCGGCACGCCCTGGTTGATGGAGCCGCCAAAGAGGCGGTAGATGAGCATGACGCACTGCACGTGGGGTGGGCGGGGCTAGGTGGAGGTATCAACGACGGTGGCCACCAGTCTACTTCGCAATGACAAAAAAATGCACACACATGCCGCCACAAGCAGGCATACACGCGGAAGTGAGAGAACAACGCATCCGGCAGCTTCCTGTTCCAGCGTCTATGCGCTGAGATGGCGGCGCACCTGCACACCCAGCTCCCGAGTGGGCACCACCACCAGCAGCTGGGGCCCCTGCATTGCAGTTTGTAGCAGACTCAACCAGGGATCGTCATGCCAGGTACGGCTGCACGCCAGCCCAGCCGCAGCGCAGTGGCCCACAGCCAGCGGTCAGCGGCAGTGGCCGTCCAGGCAGGGGCAGCAACCAGGCGATTGTTTGTTCAAATCGAGCAGCCAAAGTCCGAGGCCCGCGCTCCCTTCGAAACCGCACCTTGAGGTCGTCTGGGTAGGCATCGGGTGGGTAGGACAGCTTGGAGAGCGCGGGCAGCAGGAAGGACAGCGTCTTCCCTGCGCATGGCAGGGCGCGGCAAACGCAGGGGGCAGGGGCACCGGGCATGAGCGCGGCGTGCATGGGCTCAAGACGGCCAGCAGGGTGCGAGCGGGCGGCCCAGTGGTGCTGCCTCCAGCCCGCATGCTGCCCATCCAAGCATCGATCGCCTCGACCAGCATGGCGAGCTGGGCGCGGTGAGCCGAGTGAGAGCGGCAGGCAGCTCAACTCATCCACGCATCATGGGGAAAATAATAATAATAAAAAAAAAGCTCACCGCTGCCGGTCTCCGACTGGATGATGCAGTCGTCCTCATCCAGGATGACGGGCGCGGTTCTCTTCTGCACCTCTGCAGCGTACACCGAGGTTGCATGCAGGGGAGCGCGGATTGCAGCTGCAACAACAGGCATGATGCATGTTGCATGCTGCTGCACCGCTGCAGCGTCAGGCGGGAGCGGCTCCCACAGGCAGTCCGTGGCAGCTTGCGTGCGGGGCCCCAGGGATTGGGCCGGGCCAGTGACATCTGGAATGCCTGAGTGCCCCACACACGTGTTGGTGCCAAACTGCGCCCAACCCATCACCAACAGTTGCATGAGCTGAACACAATGGCGGCTGGTCCCGCGCACCTGTGGGGAAGGAGAAGCCCAGGTTTTCTGCGCGCTCCGCCAGCCAGGGCAGGATGCCCAGCCCCTTCCAGTCTGCCGCCAGCTTGGCGCCGCCCTGCCCCTCGGCCCCCGTCAGCATGCGCAGCAGGTCGCGCAGCTTGGCCGCCAGCGCCCAGTCCTCGGCGGAGATGGCCGTGTTGAGCGCCGTCTGCAGCTTGTTCAGGTCGCCCAGCTCGGCCAGCTTCCCTACAGCCGCTGCCACACGCTCATCCTCGGTGCCGCCGTAGTCTAGGCTGCCTGGCTCGCCGCTGCTGGCCGCCACGGCGGGCAGCGGGCGGCGGTAGGCACGGCGGTGGTTCCGGCGCCCGCCGGGTGCCGCCGCTGCCGCTGCCCAGTCGCTGCGCCGTGTCGGGCGGGCAGGACACAATCTGAGCTTGGCCACACACCGTCTCCCGGCTTCCGGCCCTGGCTGGGTGGCCAGAGGCGGCAGGCAAGTGCGGAGTCCGGCCCCGCTGACCGCCTGCATGGTTGCCTGTTGGCGCAGCAATAACTACGTATCGATGCAAGTGCTTGGGCGGCTCAGCAGAGGCAGCAAAGCTCGAACCCGCCCATGCATTCCGAGGTGGCACCGACCGCTGTCAACTGAGCTGCAAACGGCCATCCATGATGCCGGATGAACTGAGAATCGGTGCCCAGTTTGATCGCTGATGGGCAGGGATGGCTGGGAGCGACGCTGAGAGCGGCAGCCCGCGGGGCTCGCGCTCCCGTGATGCCCTGGAGGAGGAGCCGCGCCTAAAATACAACTCGTTGGGTGCAGAGTCTCCTCGTGCGGCTGTCAGCGCCGCAGCCCCTGCCACCCGGCTGTGCGTCTCGGACAAGGTGCTGGCAGTGGGCCACCGGGACGGATCGGTGCAGCTGCTGGACCACCTGGGCAATCAGGTGGGCTGGGCCAGGACGGAGGCGGGCCGACGCAGCAGGGAGGCAGCAGGGTCACCGCAAACCCTTGCCGCCGCCGCCGCCGCTGCCTGCTCCGATCCCAGGGCGTGCATTTGCACTGCTTTCAGCTTTTGAAGATGGCACCCTGTTCGCGGTGCAGGTCAAGGTGCTGCGGGAGCACTCGCGGGAGGTGACAGACCTGTGCTTTGATGAACAGGCCGAGTACCTGGCCTCCGCTTCGTCCGATGGCACCGTGGCGGTGCGCTGCTGCTGCCGCTTGCTGCCGTTGTCTCTGTGCTGTGTTGCTGCATGCGACAGCATGCAGCAGCATTGCCGCAGTATGCCTGCATGATGAGCTCGTTGCCGCGTGCTTGCCTGCACCTCTGCAGGTGTACGGCCTGTACAGCGAGGAGGTGCAGCGGGTCAAAGCATCGCATCCAGTCACGGTGCGCATCATGCATCTGCGTCACCCTGCTAGCAGGCCCGCCCAGCTGCTGCCGGCTGCGCTGCGGTGTGCCTCACCATGCTGTGCTGTGCTGCTGCCAGCCGATGTGCCTCACTGCGCTTGCTGGTGCAGGCGGTGGCGCTGGACCCTCGATATGCTGCTCGCAAGACACGAGAGGTGGTGTATGGCACGGCCCAGGGCACCCTGATCCTCAGCTCCAAGGCAAGTTGCGCGCCACATAAGTGCCTGGTGGAGCGTCCCTTGCTTCCGGCTTGCCTGCCTGCGCAACCCCTTGCAACCCCTTTTCAGCCAAGGACGGTTGGAGCAAGTCGTACTGCTTCGTGCCACGATGTGCTGCCGCAGGGGTGGCTGGGTGCCAAGGAAACGATCCTGTATGGCGGCAAGGGGCCGGTGCACTGCGCGCGCATGAGTGGCACGCTGCTGGCATGGGCCACCTCAACAGGCATCCGGTGCGCTGCGCTGCCTAGTGCTGCAAGTTGTGTGGGTTGCGCCGGGGTGCTGGTACGGCTGCCGGCATGCTTCACGGAGTGAGTGCATCGTGAGGCTGCTATGCAATGGTAATGGCTTCAAACACACGCCCTGCGTTGCTGACGAGTTGTGGGTGGGTCCATGCTTCCTCCTGCTGCTCTGCAGGGTGTACGATACTGCGACTCACACCCGCCTGGGAAAACTGGAGCGCCCGGCCAGCGCAGGCGCTGACCCAAGTGCTCCATGCTCGCTGCTGTGGCGCGGCGGCCGCGAGCTGTTTGTGTGTTGGGGCCGCCACGTCACGGTGAGCTTGAGCGCACAGCCGGGCAGGGTACAATGCACGTGCTGCTGGTGCGGCAGTGCTGCCCTGGTGCTGGCGCTGCAAAACCTGCAGTGTGCGCACGGCCACGTGGTAGCATGCTGCTGCCACTTGCCGCTTCTAAACTAACCGCTGGCCCCGTCTGCATGTCTTACCTTTGCAGGTGGTGCGAGTGAGCAGCAGCCTGCCGCCGCCCACCAACCCAACCGTGCATGCGGGGGCTGTGGCCGCCAAGCGCTCCCTGCAAATTGTGGCGAGCTTCGATGCCGGCTGCACAGCGCTGGGAGCGGCGCCGTTTGGTGCTGATGTGGCGGTGCTCTGCTGGGGCACGCCCACCAACAGTAGCAGCAGGGATGGTGCGCAGGCAGGCGCAGCAGGCACAGCAGCAGGCACAGCAGGCGCAGCGGCTGGGACAGCAGGCACAGCAGGGCCAGCCATAGTGGATGCCAGCACGACGGCAGATGAGCTTCCAGTGAGCAGCCCTGCTGGCGTTGGGCCGCCCTCGCCTGGTGGCAGCGACGGCCCCGATGGCACCAGATTAGCAGGCACCCCAGCAGGGCAGCAGCGGCCTGCAGTAGCAGCAGGAGCAGCAGCAGCAGGTGCGGAATCTGGGACAGCCGTAGCGGCAGCAGCGGTGCAGCAGGATGGTGGGGAGGAGCGCCAGCTCAGCCTCGGCTTCTTCACACGCTGTGGGCAGCTGCTGGCGGCAGATGGCCTCTCGCTGTCTGCTCGAGCGGATGAGCGGCGGTGGCACCAGCTGGCCCTGCTGTACGCTGGCACAGCCGACCTCCGGCTAGCAGCAGAGGCAGCAGCCGCGGCGCGAAGCGGCAGCCTGGGCGCGGGCGGGCTGGCCACCCCCCCGCGCAGCGAGGCAGGCGGCACCCCGGCGGGCGGCTCGCCCCGGGCTGCTGCAGCGAACGGTGCGGCAGCTGCACCAGCAGCAGCGGCGGCAGCGTTGGCGGCAGAGCATGGAACAGATGCAACTCCCAGCAGGGGTGGGCAGGGAGCAGTGGCCGGGGAGCAGCAGCAGCAGCAGGAGCAGCAGCAGCAGCAGCAGCAGCAGCAGCAGCAGCAG
>VIYQ01001152.1:0-12666 GCA_009928355.1 Chlorella sp. CH2018
CGCAAGCCCTCCTGGCATTGCCACATACCTTTGTGGCATCGCCGCAGCCCTCCTGGCATTGCCACATACCTTTGTGGCATCGCAGCAAGCCCTCCTTGCTCAGCCAAAATGCTTTCCTGGGGCGGTGAGAGGTTGGCTGCGGCGCAATGCGATGCACGCAGCCAGCGGTTGCACCAGATGCATTGGTGCGTGGCACTCAGGCACCCGGAGTGCAGCGGTGGAGCGCCCGCTGTGTCCGCCCTGCAGCGGAGCCCGGGCAGCGCTCGGCAGCAGGGCCAACACTGGTCACTAAACCGCCGCGCTCCTCAGAAGTGGACTGATTGCCCTCACCCTCAATGCTCATGCTGCACTGCCAGCCTGCTTCTGAATTTCCAGGGGTGCAAATGAGCAGACTGGCACAACTCCCAACCGCGAGCTGCTTCCAACCCCGACTGTGCAGCAGTCGGGCTGTGACGTTCAAGCGGCGTGCCTGAGGTGCCCGGCACTTGCACGGGGCAGGCAGCTCAGGCCTTTGCCTGCCTTGAGGTGCACTGCACCGACAGTGTTGCCACAGCCCCATTCCTCCTCCTTGATTCAAACCTCCGCATTGCACAGGCAGACTGCCAATTGGTGATCTGTTGCTGGCACAGCCGGTGGGAGACCAGCAGCCCGGCTGAGGCGCACGGGGCAAACCCCAGACAGCTCAGCCTGACTTCTGGACTGGCACCTGGCGTGCCCAACGACAAAACAGCCAACAGTTCTGCCTTGCAGGCATGGCTGGTGAAACGCCAGCCGTCCGGCTGAGGCGCCAAAGCTATAGCCCGGGCAACTCAAACCGGTGGAGCGACGCCTTCCAACAGCATGCACAGCATGGCACAGCGGCCCACCCTGCTTCTGCCCTGCCGGCGCGGCTAGTGCAGCACCCGTCCGCCGGGCCGAGGTGCGTGGGGCAGGTACCCAGCACCACAGCCCTGCACAGGCTTGGGATACCACAGCACGGCTTGCAGAGTGAGAGTGCGGCAGCGTGCACCGACACACCAGACGGCAACCGCGGCTGTGCGCCAGGCACGCCACATGTTCTGGCCCACTCAGGACATCACAACAAGACCGTTTAGAGTCGATGCCCTCGCCCTGCTTCATTTGGCGCAGCCTCCTGGCTGCTGACGACACGCTCCTCAACCGCAGCAATCCAGCCAACGTAAACCAAGTTTCCCACTCACCCTTCTCAGCTGCCACCTCCCGGCTGGGGGCCACCTCTGCTAGCAGCACCGCCGCCAGGTGTGCGGGTGCAAACAGCTGGGCATCTGTGGGGTTCGAGGCTGAGCTGAGGTGCCACGTCAGCCGCTCCAGCACGCCCTGCATATGGGGTGTAATGTGGGCAAAGGGTGGGCGAGGTCGGTCCCAAGTTGATGGATGGGTGCGATTGCGATTGATACAAGCCACACATTTGAGCAGCTAAGTAAGGCGGCGCTGCAAAGGCAGAAGCAGTGCATGCCCATACCTGACATCGGGACAGCCACGTGAAATTTGCACAATGTCCAACCCATCCCCATCCCCATCCCCAGCTGCCGACCTCCACCCACCTGGCGGTGCTTGCTGCTCTGCGCGCTGTGCTGCTTCAATAGGTCGGACGCGTAGAAGGCGGCGGTGGGGGCTGCCTCCAGCAGCTTGACTGCAGGGCGGGTTGGGGGCGTGGCGACAGGTCAGTTGGTCGGTTGAACAACACCTTGCTTGCTGACATGGCAGAGCGAGTCTGACTGCTGGTGGAGGCGTGGAACGAAGGGATGCAGATGCGGCCCTTGTCCCCATCAAGCACGATAAACAAAGCCAGCAAAAGTTCGCACCTGCCGAGTCCACAAGGGCGGGTGTGTCGGGCATCGTGGCGGTCGCCACCTCTGCCTGTGCCTGCATGGGGGAGGGCAGGGTGGGACGGTGGGCAGGAGCCGTCAGAATGGGCGCTTCGTAAAGGACAGTTCAGTTGATGTATTGTAGCCCAGGATGGCAACGGGTGGGAGCACAAGTAAGGACCACAACAGCTTCCCAACCAGCCGTAAGAAGCGGGGAGAACAGGCAGCAGGCTGGTGGCTGGCTTGCGCAGAGAGAGTGTGTGCAAACTGCGCTGCACATTACATCATTCCTGCGACTGGCTAGCCACCTGATTGCATGCCCTCATCA
Organism: Chlorella sp. CH2018; assembly: GCA_009928355.1. Classification (NCBI taxonomy): domain Eukaryota; kingdom Viridiplantae; phylum Chlorophyta; class Trebouxiophyceae; order Chlorellales; family Chlorellaceae; genus Chlorella; species Chlorella sp. CH2018. The sequence continues at coordinate 2,155 of VIYQ01001152.1, forward strand.
CGCTAGCCCTTGTCAGCTGTGTTAGAGAGCCGTGTACCCCTCTACTGCAAGACTTGTGGGACAGCTGGCGGGCAGCGCTGTGCAAGCGCCAGCATGAACTGAGCCCGCCTCCAAGCAAGCTCGCACGCACTGCAGCTTGCAGCCGCCCGTCAAGCAGCCAACCATCCGGCTCAAACTGCCTGGAGGGGACGCTCAGCCATGCCGCGCGGTTGCATGGCCACGATTGCAGGGCCAAACTGCGAGCAAGCTGTGATTGCAAGCAGCCGGGTCCCACCCCTTGCGAGGCACACATACAGCGTTGCGTGCCCAGCAAGGGTAAAGGATGACCTGCCGCACGCAACCCTCATGGTAGCTCACCCAGCCTGTACTGCAACAGCTTGGAAACAGGGCGAAGGGCTCACGAACTGGCAGTTTCAGTGGCCCCGGCGCCTGGCATGATCGCACAGCAGGCAGCCAACCGCTCCCTGTGTATGCTGCTGCTGGGCTCACGGCAGGGCTCTATGAGTGGCCCTGAGAGTGCACAGCAACATAAGAAGAGGGCAGCAGGAAGGTATATTGCAAGCATTTCCATGTTGAATGGAATGGTGCCCCCGCAATGGCGCATCAGTGCTGCACTGCGCAAGCCTGGGGTAGAGAGCAAGCGCAGGGTACCCATGCAGTGGTACGTTCGTACCGCTTACTAGGGATACCAGCGCGCACACCTACCCCAGGTGGCAGTGACAGGCTGTGCTAAGCAGTCTGAAGCACGGCAGGTTGCACTCAAGAATCCCCAGCAACATATGGGAAATGACTTAAGTTTTCCGGCCATTTCGTATGCCCCGCAGAACGGCAGCTCCACAACCCACATGCTGAGAGACAGCGCGGCCTGACCCACGGCAGCACTGCGTGCAAGCGTGCCGTGGTTCGGTCCTTTCGCCAAGCTCGACTCAGCATGTGACGACCGATGGCAGCGAGCTGCAACAGCAAGCCCGTGCAAGCAGCCTGGCCACAAGTCCACCAGTGGGCTGGACTGAAGCATATTGACGGCGCGTGTGCTGTCCTGCCACCCCGCAAGCTGGCCAGTGCTGCTGCACACGTGCGCGCCGACCCCAGAAGGCCGGTGCTGCCTCAGCCCCCCTGGCGGCTGCACAGATCTGTGGCAACCCCTGAGCGCTGGTGCTGCCTTTGCCCATGGCGCTGCTGCCGCCAGCAACAGTGGGCAGCGAGCCATGTGGCTGTGGCAAGCATCATGAGCGCACCATGGGACTCACACGCCCGTGCATATAGCGGCATCGTGCCAAGCAATGCCAGCACCAGAAGAAAGAAGAAAGAAGAAGAAGAAAGTCCAGTGAAGAGGCGCCTCCCACAGCATCAAACCTGCAACCAGCCCGGCTGAACAGCAGCTTGCGCAAACCACCCGCTGATGGCACCACTGCCTGGACCATGGCAGCGCCAGACGTGAGCGTGCCATGCCAGCAAGCATGATGACGACAGCAGGTGGCCTCCATGGCTGAGTACGCCCAAAGCTGGCCAACTGCTGTTCCATGCCAGCAGCGAAGCGCGAAATGCACAGCTTATGCTGAGCCCTCAAACACTGTGGCGTGGCAGCGGTTAGGCCAGCTGCCCGCAGCAGTGCCGGCTCGACTGGGCACGTGGTGGTGCTTGCAGGTGCTGCGCCCCACATGCCCAGTGCCTACCCAGTGCATTAGCGAGCAGCAGCTCTGCACAAGCAAGGCTTGCCAGCTGCGCAGATTGCATCCGCCACCAGAACCGAGTGCATCCCCCACCTAAACCCAAACACAACACCTTCTGTGCTAGCAGCACCCCTGAGTGGCTGCACAGCACCAGCGAAGCGCTGCCTGCTGAGCCCTGGAGGCATGTGCCGGGGCATGTGGAGACGCTTCAACGAGCCTCCCACATGCCCGACAAGTCGCCAACATCAACAGCAGGCCAGGCAGCTGTTACAGTGCAGCCAGCATACCGTGCACCTATCCGCACTAGTGACGGAACCCCTGCAGGCCAAACAGTGGACAGCACCAGCCCACGGCTAACACACCCACCTCTTCCATCAATCAGCCGCCTGCTGCTTGATGAAAGGCAGGCAAATAAATGCCACGGCCGCACCGCAGGAAAAAACTTGTCGTGCTCGACACCCGGCACAAAACACAGCCAGCGAGCAGCACCCACCTCCGCCAGCATGCCCAGCCGCTTGCCGCCCGCCGACAGCGCATCCGCCACCATGGCAGCCAGCTGCTCGTCGTCGCCCGGCCCTGGCTGCTGCGCGGTGGAGGCCTCCGCGGCGGCGGCTGCCTCCGGATTGGCAAACAGCCACTCCATGGCCAGCTCCACGTGGTTGGCGTTCTGCAAGGTTATCCGAGATTCAGGTCAGACGCATTCACTCGTACTGTTTCAAGGGATCGGCAAACAACACATGGCCAGCTCCACGTGGTTGGCATTCTGTGGAACTAAAAGAGGCATCAAGATGGTGGAAGCAGGCAGGGCGGACAGCGGCTGCAGCTGGCAGGCAGACACATACTATGGTGCTCACACCGCAATCTGCTGGCCCTCCAGCACGCGCTCGCACCCGACAAACCCAACAGCAGTACGCCCCAAACCCAGCCTGTTGCGGCCCTGCTCCCCGGCTTACCCGCCGCAGCGCCTCCTCAGCCTGCGCCTGGCTGAAACCCATCTCCACAATCTGCTGCACCCGGTTGGGGTCGACGGCGCCGCCGCGCGTGGCGGTGCGGGCAGCAGCAGAGGCAGCCACAGCTGCGGCCAGCTGGGAGCTGTTCTCAGTGCAGTTGCGCAGCACCGACACCACAGACTGCAGGGAAATGGGTTAGGCAATGGCATGGGCGAGGCAAACAAAGGGCAGTGGCACAGGCTGAGCAATGCACAACGGCAGTCCCAGTGCAAAGCGCCAGGCGAAGACGGTCACACGTATCACGTGGCAGTTCGCCTTTGCCAATAAAGAGCAGCTGCACCCACCTGCACCATCTTGTCTCCGTGGGCCGACAGCAGCTGCGGGTCGCGCCACAGCGGCAGCACCGACGCCAGCAGCATGCCCCTGCAGCAAGTGCGTGGGGTTAGGGCCAGCGCTGGGTAGGTACGGCAGGGTGGCTTGCAAGCACAGGCGGAACACCATAAACTCACTTGCATGCACAGCCGAGCAACCTGACCGCTCAGAAAGAGTGCCAACGCAGCCCTGGGCCGCGACCGCACTCAATCCAGCCACAAGCAGCAGCAGCAGCAGCAGATGAATGACCCCAGCGCAATCACAGCTCACCACACGCGGCGCATGAAGGCGGGGACGTCCTCTGCCGGCTTGGCAGCATCACCTGCAGGGCAGACAGGCACAACAAAGGGGCATGTTTTCTAGCCTCCCGAGCTGCGCAACCAACAACAAAGGGACACGGCACTGTGCGTAGATGCTCACGCAGCACAAGCGCAACTCCTGGCTGGCCTGCTTCAGGCATGCAACGGCCCAGCAAGCGGCACCGCACCTGCCCCCGGCACGGGCGCAACAATGAGGTTGGCCGAGTTGGGTGAGTTGATGACCATGGGCGCATGGCTGCGGGAGAGGGAGCAAGGAGGGAGCGTGGAGATACTGGGCAGCACGTGAGGGACACATGCTGTTGATGTTGACCGCCGCCGCACGGGCACACCAGCAGCGCACTCTGCCGCATTCAAACATGACAAGGAAACGAGAACTGTGTCCCCGCACCTCATGTTGGTCATGAGCACCAGGAACGTGTTGACCGTGGCCTCCACGCTGTGCCGGTACGCATTCTCCTCGCCGGTACCGCCCCTGCTGCCGGTACCGGCACCGCCAGCCGCATCCGACATGTCGGCATCGCCGCCGGGCGGCGGCTGCGGCCGGGGCGGCAGGCGGCGCAGCAGCTCCAGGCAGCCGCTGAACTGCTGCAGGAAGGCGTGCATGCCGCCGGTGGCCTGCAGGGAGTGATGATGGGGCATGAGCTTGTGAGGAGACGTAAGCAAGTGGCCAGCTTGAATTGAGCAGGTGCAGGTGGATGGGCATGCTGCGAAGCTGAACAGGCCGTGGAACAACTCCCCCTCACACAACCCACCAACCAGCCAACCAGGCAACAACTCCTGCTTTCAGGCCCAGCCCAGCCCAGCCCAGCCCAGCCCACACACCCAGCCCACACACCAGGAAGTAGTTGTAGATGAGGCTGTGGGTGGTGCGCCGCCGCCCGTCAAACAGCACGTTGAACGAGGCGTCCAGCACGCGCTGCAGGTACCGCACGCGCCGGGCTGCAGGGCGGCGGGATGCGAGGGCGGGTGGGCAGCAAGGGTTGGCTCCGCCTCCAACCAGACTGACGTGCAGCGGGACTGCTGCACTGCTAATCGCGATGCAGTAAGCTGTGCATGCAAGCTGTGCATGCAAGCCCGCTGCAGCATCATGCGCACAGCACGCTTCCTGCTGAGCATGCTGAGCAGCGCAGCAGCAGCCGAGCAGCGCAGCAGCAGCCGTAGCGCACCATCGTTGGTGGCATAGACGCCCTGGGCGGTGGCGGGAGCTGCTGCGGGCGCCTTGCCCTTGTCTGTGGGGTCCTCTAGGCCCTGTGGACAGAAGGACAGAAAGAAGTGCTGCGACGTTCAACTAGAGAAATGGCCGCATCTTCGACTAGAGAAACCGCCGCATCTTCGACCGTAGAAACCGCCACACCTTCCACTCATGAACACAGAAAGCAACCCCAACCCCAAACTTGCCTGGAAGTCAAAGTTGCGGCGCAGCACCACCGCCAGGTTGATGGCCGCAGCCTTCATGGCCATAGTGGGTGCTGCCGCTGCCTCCTCGCGCCGGCGCACCGGCACGTGGATCGCCTTGGCCACCGCCTGCAGTACAGGCAGTGCCACAGGGACGGTGCTTGTTTATAGGCATGCAATGCAGCAGAAAGCGCATGGCCAGGTGGGTGGCCTTGGGCCACCGCCGGCAAGCGATCAAAACTGCAGGCGGCGGTTGACCGATGCACCTCAAGGCTGCGGCAGTGCGCGCACGCAACCAACGGCAAGCCTGCCGCCCACACAGCACTGCACTGCTGCCTGCCCACCTGGCCAAAGGCGCGGGCGGTGTGCGCAAAGTGCAGCAGGATGTCGCAGGCCAGCTCCTCAGGCGTCTTCTTTTTCTTCTCTTTGTCCTTGCCGCCAGCAGCGCCAGCTCCGGCAGCGTCAGCAGCGCCCGCCGAGCCAGCAGCGGTGGAGGCCGCACTGCCGCCAGCGGCAGCACCGCCGCTGCTCGGCCCGGCCTCCGCCATTTCCTGGTCGCCGGCTGCGCTGGGCGGCCGGTCGGCGGTGGCGGCAGCGGCGGCGGCCTTCTCCTCCGCTGCCTTCTTGGCTTCATGCTCCAGCTTCCACTCATCTGCAAGGGGGGATGGGCGCGGATCGGGCAAGTCCATGGGTGGACAGTTGGAGGAAAGAGTAGCCTCTCTGTTGACAAGCAGAGCGCGCACTTGCAGACCGGCAACCCGTGAGGGCAAAGCAGCCAACCGGCACTGTGCATGATCCAGGCCACAGCACACGTAGCATGCGCAGCACGCACCCGCCACAGCGGCCTGCCACAGCACGCAGCGCTCCAGCTCCCCCAGCCGCAGGATGACGCTCATGTCGCCATCCGAGATGTCCTGCAAACGAACAAAGAAACAGCCAAACTTGAGAACTTTCCAGATACCAAACGAAGCCCAGCCAAACAAGCGCAGCACAACAAGCGGGCCACCATTCCCACTTCCAATCTACACAGCTCCTTGCCTTGAGCACGGAGGACGCGTTGCGCACGACGGCAGAGGCCAGCGCCGCCAGGCCTTCGGTGGATGACACGTGGCGGATGTAGGCGTCGCGCTGCAGTGAGGGGCGGGGATGGCGCTAGGATAAGTGCATAAGTTGGCGACGTGACTGACAGAGGCGTGGGCTGCCAGGCACTTGGCTGCACAGTGCGCCCAATGGAGGCAGTGAGCTGCAGGGTCTGGCGTGAGAGCAAGAGGAATGGGACAGCACACTGCGATCTCACTGCAATACCATGCTCTGACGCCAAGTGCGTGCCAAGACAGCAGCACGAGGGATGTGGCTGGCCTTAGGGCAGCACGGCGGCTGAGACTGCAGCCGCCAGTGCAGCCCCCAAGCACTTGACACAGCGGATGCTGCCGTACATCTGGGCACTCATGGATATCCAAGCATTTAATTGTTTGGAGTGTTCTGCTGAATGTTCTCAGCAGTGTGGACTTCGGATTGGCCAACGCAAGCAGCGCAGCCCCACTGCTCGCCACTGGGGCATCAGATAGTTCCAATGTGTTCTCAGCGGTGTGGACTGAGAATTCGAGCAACGCATGCAGCACAGCCCCCTGCTCACCGCTGGGGCAGCACTGCTGCAGCAGCACAGCCCCAGACGGACGAGCTAGAAGACAGCGCTGCTGACGTGCTCAACCACACCGCTGCCCGCATGTGCTTTTCCTGTGGGAGGCTGGTGACGGGACAGTGCAAAAAAGCGCTTTCTATCTCTGCGCCGCATGCCAGGCCGCCTTGCCGGCCCTCACGGTGTGCAGGCGCGGCGGATCAGAACGCCCCGCTAATGCACACATGCAGCCTGCTCCAGCTGGCTGCGCCCGAATAACAACAGCATTGCATCAGCATTCCAATGCTGCAGAGCACAGAGGGCAGTCGGTGCCTTGCAGCACGGCGCCCAGCGTCTCCACGGGGGCGGCACCACCGCTGCGGTGCAGCCCTCAAGGGTCACACCTGGGTGCAGTGCTGCAAGGCAACCTTATTCTGCTATTCGCAGGTGCTTCCCACTGTGTCAATATGGAAGCTGCCACGCCTGTCTGTGCACAGCCTGATTGCAGGCGGGTCATGTCCACAGCCAACCGGCAGGGCTGGGCCTCACGCACCATGGCATGAGGCCAGACCCCCCAGCAGAACTGCGGGAACAGAGGCCCGCAGGCGCAACAAGGTCCATGCTCCCACTGGGACAGTGATATGCCATAGCTCGAAATGGCGCAATGTCGAAACCGGCACCCTGCAGGATACCGGCCATGCAGCCGCAGCACAACGGTGGCCAGGCTGCTGCGGGAGCATCGGCGCCTGGATAGGCGCCTGCCACCCGCAGACGCGACCAACGCGAACTGCGGCGCATGCTTTGTTTGGAGGCACGGAGCCCGCTTCAATGAAACACATCTTCCTGGCAAACATTTCATGCTCGCCCAACTCAATGCTTTCATGCTCACCCAATGCCATGCACAGGAGCTGCCTGCAAGCCACCTGTCCCGCCCATATTGGCAAGCCTGCTGCGCATCGTCTTTGCACACAAGGCGGACGGGAAGCGACTGTGTGCCACGGGAGGGCAGCTGGGCCTGAATGCGGTTGCCTTCACCCGGTGGCATCTCAGACTGAGACATCTGCTCTGTTGCATGGGCGCACCGGGCCACCACGGCGGCAGAGGCAGGGTGAAATAGAGATACTGGAACAGGCCACCAGCAGCACGCAGCGACAGCAGCCGGCAGCGACATCCACCAGCATTGCAGAGGTGCCACTAAAACCAGCAGCAGCTCTGCATCCTGATGGAAGGCAAGAAGCCGAAAGCCTACGTTTGCCATGTGCCACCATGATGGCAATGCATGCGCCTGGTCAGCACATCCATATCATGTTGTGCATGCCGGTGCGCGGCTGTGCACCAGCACCAGAGGAACAGCAGTGCACCTGGGGAAGGGCAGCGGGGCACGATGTCCGGCTCCATTCCCCAGGGGCAATGCTCCTTCCATCTGGCCATGGCTGTGCAACAGCAGGCAACCAACGTTGCCGCCCCACACGACAGCGCATCAGGACGCCAGCACCATGCAGCAGTTGCTGCTACCAGCAGAGATCAAGCCGCCAGCGCCGCAGAGGCCCAGGAACCTGGCGGCCGCTAGGGTCTCTGCCGCTCGTGCGGCGGCTTGACTACAGCTGGCTGCAGAAACACACAGGCATGGCCATCCTCCTGCTGCCCCACTTCACTAAACCCCAACAGACTGCACCCCCGGCACTGCTTGCACAAGGCAGGAGACGTGTGAGGTGCCTGGGGAGGGGCCGCAGGACCAAAAGGCCGGCATCCAGTCCTAGGAGACGCAACCTATTTCACCAGCGCACTGGTTGCAGAAACGCGCCACTGGAAACAGCAGCGCAGGGCCGCACGAAGCGGGCAAACGCATGGCAGATGACTGCAAGTACGGTCCTCCAACCGGTTGTCAGCAGCAGCAGCCCACAGTGAGTCTGCGCAGCCATGCAGAGGCCCAGCAAGCAGCGCTGGCTGTGTCTCTGCAGGACCGAGCAGCATGCCCATGCAAGCTGATGGCTGCAGGCAAACAAAAGCTTCGCAGGCGCAGCACGCCAAAACGTTTCATAAGATTGTGCACTCGAGAACAAATACGATTGCGCACTCGGGACCAGGTGGTGCAGCGGCGGATGGAACCGCCCAGCGCCCTGGGAGGGGCAGCTGATTGCAAGGTCAGCTCCTTTCCCAGGACGTTCACAGCCTTCCCATCCGCCCTCGCAAAAAGCCGGCACCCAGGGCGTCCACACAATCAGACTGCCATGGGCATGGCAGCACCCTCTACTTGCGCTTTGCCACCCGTGGACAGCAGCGCCAGTATGCAGAGATGCTGCAGGCAGTGCAGCTGAGGCCTTGTGGGCGGCGCCCACAAAAGTCTCTGCAGAACCAGCCCAGTCAAGCACTGCATACAGGCTCACCCATCGAAGGGCCGGCTAGCAATATGCCATTTGCCTTTTGGTGAGCCAGTTGCCGCTCAATACCCCCTCAAGCACAGCGTGCCCATCACAGAGCTGGGACTGGCAGGGCTGCGCGTCTAGTGAGGGCTGCCTCTGGCGCAAACAGCCTGAGGAACTCAGCGCGAGCGCCCTCCACAGCTGACGCAGCGGCGGATTGGACAGGCCACCCCTTGGGAGGGGCGGCTGGGCCAAATGGCCAGCGGCCTTTCCCAAGGATGCAGTTTGTCGAATCAAGCTGCCACGTCTGGCACAGCGGAACTTCCGCAGGCTGCTACTCGAGAAACAAGTGCATACGCTAAAGCAGCTGGTCAGAAGAACCCACCCGCTGGTGCTACCACGTGTATCGGAACAACAGCCTCACAATGAAGCACAGCGCACCAAGGTACACACAACAGCAAACCAAAGGCGGCAGCGCTCACCTGTTCGGCCGGCAGCAGCGGCACGCACGCTCCCCCCACTTGCTTTGCCGCCTCCAGCGCCGCCTCCAGCTGGCGCAGCAGCGCGGCGCGTAGCTGGCCAAAGATGTGGGGCAGCTGGGCCGCGGTGTGCTGGCCGGTGAACACGCGGAAGGAGACCAGCAGGCTGCGAAGGCAGGGGGTAAACATTACAACAGATAAACTTGAGAGGTGAGGGGGTGTGGTGAGTGGTGGAGAGGCGCAAGGAAACCGGAAGCTGCAGAGGGGTGCAGGTGTAGAAAGAGCTCGCTGAGCGAAGCCAGGGAGCCGGTACTGTGCACGTGTCAAGGGCACAGGTCTGTCAGCGCAGCACCACCTGCCCCCTCACCTGTGGCTGGCATTGGTCGACCCAAAGGTGGGCGGCAGGCGCGGCAGGCGGTAGAGCGTGAGCAGCAGCTCAACGCCGCCGCGCTCCACAAACAGCCTGCGGGATAGCGGAACGGAGAGCGGTGTGAAATTTAGCCAGCGAGACGGCATGTCAAAAACCTGGTGCGAAAGGAGTGATCAGCAGGATCCTACTGCCCCACTCCACAAACAACACCAAGTGAGCAACACAAGGCACAGCCCCCCGGAAGCCGGCTGTGGCTGCCCACCTGGCCGTCTCTGCGCTGGTCAGCATCGTCTCCAGCATGCGGGCTGCAGGGCAGGGGCGGGGCGGGGCAGAGCGGGCAGGCAAGTCAGCAGGTTGCACAGGCCAGGTTGCATGGGGCCGGCAACCCAGCTCAAGTGCATCTCTCCGCACATCTACTGGGGACATCTGCTGCAACTTAGCGCCTCCAAGCAACACAAAGATGCGGCACCTTCCACCCCGTTCACCTGTGTAGGTCACGCATTCCACCAGGTACCCCTCAGCCTCAGGGTCCTCAGGAACAGCCTCCTCCTCCTCTTCCTCCTCCGGCTGCTGCTGCTCCTGCTGCCCAGCCGCCGCGCCTGCTGCATCAGCAGCCGGCTGCTCGCCCGGCTCTGCACCAGCTGCCGCCGCTGCCGCCTCGCCTGCTGCGGGGACAGCCCCCTCGGCAACGGCAGCATCCTGCTGTGCCAGCTGTGCCTGCTGTGCCTGCTGTGCTGCTGCGCCAGGCTGGCCCTCCACCTCCATTTCATCACTGGCGGGCCGAGCCCCTGCTGCATCAGTCTCCATTGCTTCGCCTCCGCCTGCTGCCGCTGCTGCTTGGCCCGCTGCCGCCTCAGCTGGAGCTGCTGCTGCCGCGGCAGCCTCGCCCGCTGCCTGCCCATCGGCAGCAGCCGCCGCCGCGTCGGCGGCTGGCGCAGGCGGTGGCGGCGGCGGGGGCGGGGGCTTGGGTGG